>JASAND010009721.1:0-28221 GCA_030248195.1 Trissonchulus latispiculum
ATTTAAACGAGAATTTGTTATGAGTTTTAGGTATCTAAAACACAGTTTGTAGCGCGGAATTTTGGCAACTTTGAGAACTTTGAAATTTTGGGAAAGCCGTGTGAGTAATGATTGCCAAGCAATCATTACTAAACAAAACTTATTATTATACAAAACTACTAACAACAATTGAATTAATTAATGGGGAAGTTGGTCATTCCCCGTGCAACCCTTGATTATTAAGTATTTAGAAAGAGCTTTAGAGGAGTTATTTTGGAATTCTTGTTTTAAAACTGGTTTATGCGCTTTTGATAACCCTATTATTTTGGTTACCGACCTACGACAAGCGGTACAAATTACAAACAGTGGTTTTTAAGGCTTAACAAAGCCTGAGATTAAAACAATATGGCCGGCAACTCCTAGTTGCCGGCAATGGAGTGAACATCTCTATTAATTAACTTATTAAAAAAATAGGGTCGTATCAAAGGGACCCTACTAACTCAAACTTAGGGATTGGGTCCCCACTTAGTAATCCCATATTCTACTTTACCACAAGCCCCAATTTTAGAGTCAAAAGGACCTTGATAAAAAGGTGAAAAATCATGGTCGTGGCTTGACCAGAAAGAGTGCAACTTAAAAAGTAACAAAAAAATGAATAGAATAACTGAAGGTGGGGGTCAGCAAACCTCGATATACAGAGGGTGTCGGCGACGAAAAACAGAAAAACAGAACTAGGGACAGTTCTCAAGACCCTCCATCGAACAGGAGGGGTTTACATGAGCTGTCCCTTTAAATAAAATAATAAAATAATAATGAAGAGAAAGATAAAACTGAAGTGAAATAAAATAAAAGTGGCTCAAGGCCCACACATGCTATCATAACTAAAAATATGGCCTTAGCCCAGAATGTTGAGTAAAAACTGGGGCTCTTCAGCCCAAAAATGCGTATAAAAATGGCCCATTGGCCTCAAAAGATGTATAATGGCCCGGAGGCCCCAATAAACACATAATAAAAATATGGCCCAAGGCCTAAAAATGTAGAAAAAATGGCCAAAATGGCCTTTAAATCCTAAGCTTTTGTTTCTCAATTCTTTGGCCAGGTATAGAAGACCTATGTGGCCCTAATTGGTAAGTGTTCGTTGAATTTTCTCAATCTTTTCTGGCCCGCAGGCCAGAAAATCTTAGTTTTAACCTAACCGGGGGAATGCGCTTTTTAACCCCCATGAAGTGCACTGGAGAGCGCATAAAGGGAAGGGGAAGCAACCGCTTTCGGTTGCTCTCAAACGAACACTGATTTGAAATAAAAATTTTGGGACCGAGCTCACAGTTTTGCTGACAGCTCGGTGACAGGTCATTAGCGAAAGTTGGGCGGAATTTTGCTTTGTTTTTAAGGCAAAGCTTCTAGAAGGTTCTAAAACTTTCTAGAAGCTTGCCACCTTTTGTATGTGAGGCGCAGCGGCGGACTGAGCCAGCTGGCCATTAGAGGTCGAAATTAATGAGATTTTGAAATTATTGCCCCCAACTGACCCATTTTTGATATATTTCCAGTGCCGAAACTTGGCGAAATTTTGCGAAACTTTCTTTAACACATAAACATAACCAAAGGAGAAATTTCGTGAAATTTCGCAACTTTATCAAATTATTACACAAGATATACAATTTTCTGCACTTTGAAAATTATATCATTATAAGCCACGTACTTACCTACATTTATCTAGCTATTCATATTTATATTTATATTATTAATAAGGGGGTAAGCCCCTCTAATCTGCATGACTTGGGCTGAAACTACTATTTTCTTTGTTTCTTCTTTGTTGGCCTTGTCCTCGGCCAAAAGTTCAGGTGAGGACAACTGCTAGGCCTGGAAAGAAAGAGGCCTAGCAGAAAGAGAAAAAGAAGAAAGGAGGGAGTACAACACCTGACTCAGGTGTAGTCTGGGAGGTAGACAACCTCCCAGACAATGAAAAAGGGAAAAGGGTTTGACTTAAGTCCAACCAAAAAGAAAACCAATTTTAGAACACTCCTTTTTGGAGTGGTAAGATTACGACACAAAAAGTAATCTTACAAAAACATTTTCCTTTATAACTTTCTTATTATTGTGAGTTGAAAAGTCGGGTTTGGATTTTTGGAATCGGTATCAAATTCTCTTTCATTTTAGCCCAAGTCATTTTTTAACCAAAAATATAAAAACTAACTAATTATTACCTAACTAACAACTAATTATTACTAATTAACCCTACCTAACTACGTACTTAGCTATTTTATATCCAATTGTGAACCATCTTCCAATATTTGCTGTTTAGGTGCAAACTTCCAGTTTATAGGCAATTTTACGACTAATTTTTGCTTTAATTATGCACATAAACTTCATATTTCGGGTTTATGACTTCCCGCTAACTAGTATGCGAACATTAATGATTGTATTCATTTGCGGAGAAGGTAATATTTGACCCAAATACTGGACATTATTCGCTTATTCACCTAAGTTTAGTTTAGATGTCGACCTTTATCTTCGTGTGGGAGTAACAACTCCACTTACTAAAGGGATTAGGACTGAAGCACTTCTTTTACACAGTTCCTGGATTAGTATTGTTAATAAGACACACACATTAGTAGGACTTAATTATGACCGTGATCATAAATAAAACTAATTCATGTCCTAATTGTGCATCAACCTTGAACCCTATTGATAAATTTCTTGATTTCTACTGAATACTGACAACTCTAGCTAAACAAACATACGAATAAGCTATACAATTATTGCTTGGATATTATTTGATAAATACGTTCCATGTTGATGATCTTCGCTCTTCTTCACAGATCCATGGCACAAGAATTCTTCCTTCTCGTTTAGTTATTTTGGAATACTTTTAGACCGGTTATGGTTACTTTTAGCACCTTATTTTATTAATTCCATTACACATATTTGCACATATTTGAACCATCATTCAAGATCTGTTAATTAATGGTGGGCCAAGCTCTGCACCATTCAGAAACCAAGGGACTCCAAGTCTAGCAGTAAAGCGGTCACTGATGTGGCATAGCTGTGGTAGCGTCGATTGTCAGCTTGTTAGACGTTTAGGGGTTGGACTGGTTTCTAGTGGGTCCGAAACCCGGAACAGCAGCATCAGAACATACTGCCGAATTTTAGAATACAGTCGGAGGGGACGGAGGAAAGTGCATCACCGAAGAAACATCAAGCGCTGCAAGCGGAATTGCTCAAAATTTTGTTATTTTCTTTTATACAATTAGGAATTTGGATAAACGGTGTTCCCACCAGAGCTGGAAGGTGGGCGCGGGTACCCGTGGGTCCAGTGGACATGGCAGAGGGTTTGTCCACATGGACAAACGTGGACAAATGTGGACAAAATTTTCGTCACCGTTTTTATAAAAAATTTTAAAATTCAACCTAGCTTTATATAATCGTTTTTATGGCTATAGTTTTCCTTTGTCATGTTTTATTGTGCTCTAGCTAGCTAGCTAGACGTTCTAGATTTGCTGACCCCATTTCTTTTTCAATCGCATTAATACTATACACCTGCAGGCGTTGGTTTTATACTATATTACTTGATGTTTGCTGGGAAATGAATCATAATGAACATATTTTCTTTCACAAGATTACAATGCTTAAGGTGCTGGTTCGGATTCGCGTGGGAGTTTTTGTGCTTTAAAAGCGTATTGTCGTTGAAATTTATTCAAATTTGCTACAATTACATCGTTTAGCGTATAAAAGATTTTCGAAAAGTCGCGGTGGAACAGTTGCGTTTTAGAGAAATTAGATTAAATCCGCCATAACTTCCACTGCGGCCGCCCTACCGGCTAAACATATAGTCATTCAATTCCTCTCACCAGGACCTAACTTTGCGCTTGAGTCTTGAGAGTATTTTTTGATTCCTTACAATTTAAGTGATTATAATTGAATTTCGAGTTCCAAAACTGGCCATTTTGCAAAAAATCAAATATTGCAAGATTTCGACAGCTTCAACAGCGCTGGTCCGTCGATCAAGTGTTGTGTTGTCTATATTTGTAGTCCTAAAGGACATGTTATGTCCAAATGGAGAGCTCTCTGCGGCATCTCTCTCTACAGCACTGCAACGAAAATATGAAATTTTGAACCATATTGTTTTGAACACAGATTTCTCTCAACTCATACAATCAATTACAAAACGGCTTTGCACACGCATTTTTGAGACAATTACAGACGGCTATTTTTCATCGTTTCGCATTTTGTCATTCTGTTCAAGAAAAATAAGCTCCAAACTTAAAAATTTCTATAGAAATCAGACAAAAATTTAGATTTATCTCAAAATCTTGAGCTTACTTAATCATTAAACGATTTCAAAAAAAACCCTCGGGAAGACGTTTCTTTTAATAGCCTGACCTGGTCGCTTTTTTAAGCTTTGCCACACTTCGAGAAATCCATGATCAAACATTGTTTTCTTGTTATCCTTGTTGTTTTGCAACCAAAGTTGTGTAAATTTTATTGATATTTAAATAACAAAAATTAAAAGTTTGAAAGCCAATTTATTACAGGGATTTTCTTTTTATTATTGCAAGGGAGGAATGGGGGAAATTCCAAGTCGAAATTCCGGACACCTGCCACTCATCTCAAAGAACCTCTCATCAAGTTTTATTGAAAATTTAACTTTTGTGTTTTTCGCACTTTTAAAACTACAAAAAACTTAAAAACACTAAATTTTTAGCTGAAGAACCAAATTTTAGTTCATTTTAATTCATTTTAGTCATGTTTAGGTTTTTTCGAAAAAACTATTGCGCCTAGGCGCAATGATTTCGTGCCATGTGTATTTTACTTCTGCTTGATTTCGATTCGACTCAGCGTGGCCAATACCAGCCTTTCTTAGAGCAATCATTAGGCATTACAGTTTTAAATTCCATTATATATTACCAGTTTTGGCTTCTAATGTACATTTTTTCGGATTTTTTGAAAATTGTCAACGTCTGGAAGGTCCCACTCCCCAGATCTCCCGCCATTGAACATTCTCGGAAGACCTTAATTTAAGGTGGTGATTCCCTTTGGTCACACAAAGTTTGCATCATTATTACTCATTCATTACTTGGAGTTAAGTAGCCATTTTTATATCAAATTGTAGCTTGCCATTTTCTCTTTTTAATGCCTGCCACGAAACTGATGTAGCTTTTCTAAAATATTTTTAACACATTTTAGAAGAGGTATAAGTTTCCAGAATTTTTGCAGATTCAAATAAATTTTTACGCGAGACATCGGTTACCTCCATCACTTACGATACATTAGATACGGTTACATTCGATACCTCCATCATATAGCTGGGGACGATTTTTTGTTTATTGTGAAATTGTGAAAAAGTGTAAAAAAGGGGTATTTCGGTCTTAGTCCCCTTAGTACGTGGAGTTGTTACTCCCGCACGAAGATCAAAATCGACATTTGAAACTAAACTTAGATGAATTAGTGAGTGTCGTCCATAATTTAAGTCAAGTAAAGCCTTCTCCGTAAAGTAGTACAATCACTATTGTTCGCAAACTAGTTAGCAGGAAGTCTTAAACCCAAAACATGAGGTTTATGTGCTTAATTAAGCCGAAATTTAGCCGTAAAATTGCCTATAAAATGGAAGTTTACACCTAAAAACAACAAATATTGGAAGATGGTTCAATATTAGGTACGAAATAGCTAAGTACGTAGCTAGGTAGGGTTAATTAGTGATAATTAAGTGATAATTAGTTAATTCTAGTAATTTTTGGTCAGAAAACGACTTGGGCCTATATGAAAGAGAATTTGATTCTGATTCCAAAAATCCAAACCCGACTTTTCAACTCCAAAAAATAAGAAAGTTATAAGCTAAAATGTTTTTATAAGATTACTTTTTATGTCGTAATCTTATCACTCCAAAAAGAAGTGTACTAAAATTGGTTTTCTCTTGCCCAAAAGTTAAGACAAACCTTTTTCCTTGGTTGTCTACCTCTCAGACCACACCTCAGTCAGGTGTTGTTTTCTTTTCCTCTCCACTCTGCTAGGCCTCTTTCTTCCAGGGCCTAGCAGTTGTCCTCGCCTGAACTTTTGGCCGAGGACAAGACCAACAAAGAAAAGGAAAGGAAAATAGTAAGATTAGCCCAAGTCATGGGACTTAGAGGGGGCTTACCTCCCTTAATAATAATAACAACATTAATATAAGTAGCCAGATATAAGCAGATAACTACGTAGATTACTGTGATATAATTTTTAAGTCGTAGAAAATTGTGCATCATGTGTAATAATTCGATAAAATTGTGAAATTTCACGAAGCTTCCCCTTAGGTTACGTTTATGTGTTAAAGAAAATTTCGCAAAGTTTCGCCAAGTTTCGGCACTGGAAATATATCAAAAATGGGTCAGTTGGTGGGCAATATTTTCAAAATCTCATTAATTTCGTCCCCCAATGGCCAGCTGGCTCAACCCGCCGCTGCGCCCCTAGTGCAAAAGGTTTCAAGCTTCTAGAAAGTTCTGGAACTTTCTAGAAGCTTTGCCTTAAAGTCAAAGCAAAATTCCGCCCAACTTTCGCTAATGACCTGTCACCGAGCTGTCAGCAAAACTGTCAGCTCGGTCCCAAAATTTTTGCTACAATAATAATAATAATAATAATAATAATAATAATAATAATATTCGTTTGAGAGCAACTGAGAGCGGTTGCTTCCCCCTCCCCTTAATGCGCTCTCCAGTGCAGTTGACATTGCATGGGGGCTACAGCGCATTCCCCAGGTTAGGTGAAAAAGCTTAGGACTTTTCTGGCCTTCGGGCCAGAAAAGATTTTGAGATTAACCACGAACACTATCCATCCAATTAGGGCCATATAGGTCTTTTATGCCTGGCCACAAACTGAAAAACAAGAGTCTAGGATCTGCGGCCATTTTGGCCATTTTTCTATGCATTTCAGGCCTTGGGCCATTTTTTACTGTACGATTATTGGGGCCTTCGGGCCAATTTTTATATACATCTTTTAAGGCCAATGGGCCAAATTTTTCTGCACTTTTTGGGCCACAGAGTCGCATTTTTATCCGGTATAATTGGGCCTGAGGCCGATTTTGATTTCCATAGCATGCGTGGGCCTTTGAGCCACTTTTATTTTTACTCTACTTTAGTTTTATCATTATTATTATTTTTATTATTTTAATAATGGGGGCAGCTCATGTAAATCCCTCCTGTTCGATGAAGGTCTTGAGAATTGCCTCCACTTTAGTTTTTCTGTTTTTATATCCGACACCCTCTGTATACCGAGGTTCGCTGACCTCCACCTCCAATTATTTTGTTCATTTTGTCATCTTTTATTTGCACTTTTCGGTCAAGCCACGACCTACTTTACCATCTCTTTAACAAGGCCCTTTTTGGCCTAAATTCGGGGTTTTTAAAGTAGAATACGGGATATTTAAGTGGGGACCCAACCCCAAGTTTGAGCTAGAGGGTTCTTTTACTACGACCCTATTTCTTATTAAGCGAATTAGTAGATAAACATTCACCACACAGCCGGCAACTAGGAGTTGCCGGCCATACTGTTTTAATCTCAGGCTTTCTTAAGCCTTAAAATCACTGTTTGTAATTTGTGATTGTTTGTTGTAGGTCGGTAACCGAAAATAATAGGCGTCAAAAAATACCTAAACGAGTTTTAAAACTGAGTTCTAAAAGAATCAGCCTCAATATAATCAGTTGTTTTATAACCTGTCGTTTTTGAATTTTAATAATCAAGCATTTCACGGGGAATGACCGGCTTCCCCCATTAATTAATTTAATTGTTGTTAGTAGTTTTGTTTAGTAATGATTGCTTGGCAATCATTACTCACAAGGCTTTCCAAAATTCTAAACTTGTCCAAACTTACCAAAGTTCTGCGCTAATAGTCAAGCTCCAAAATCCGCGTTAAATTTCACAAAATCTCTTCAAATCTAATAATTAGTCTCGCATTAGGAAAAAACAGCGATTAATTAAATTAAAGTAACAATTATGTAGTAATCGTAGCTAAAGTTAGGTATTGTTAACTCTGTTTTATAGTTATGTTCGTCATTATGGCTAGTTAGGTAATTATTAGCTAAGAAATTGTGTGTGCATGTGTGTGTAAATGAGCGAATGCAAGAGTGTTGAATTATGTGTAGCTGTGAGAGTGATTGTGTGCAGTGTTTCACGGAAACTCCTTCTGTTCGACGAAGGTTGTGAACCCTGTCGGGATGAACGACTCAGATAATAAACAGGATTAGGGCATAACTGTAGTTATGCGAAAATAAGCATGTGTGGATTTAGAATGAGTGTGTCCTAGTCTAAATGCAGTATAAATGTAGTCTGAATGATTATTACTTGATGGTTCAAATGTCTATGCGAATGTTGTGTGAATCCCAATTGGTAATCAATAGAATTACGTAGTTAGACATTAGTTTGCAAAATAGGTGTAAATGCTGCAGCATAAATGGCGAAATCTATGATAATAATCTGAAATGTGTTAACCAGAACGTGTGATGGGCCAAGCGTGCATATTGGTATGAATTCAGTATCCAGATCTTGTTTAAGGTTTAGATATTAGGCAGGAATTAGTAACCAGAAGTATAATTTAGTAGCTATATGTCAGGCAAGTGTATTTGGCAGTCGATGTATGTATGGTTTCGTAGATAATCTAGGTTTAGGTTCGGAACATCAAATATGCAAATGAGGTAGGAACACTAGGACCTGAGGTCACAATAATTCAGATTAGCCTCTGGCGATTGATAACGGGATATCCTCGATTCGTCCGCGTAAGTCGCTCTTTGTTAAGAGAGCGGACGAATCGCACGAAAGGAATCTTACCACAGCAGTTGTTACTGCACTGTTTAACGCGTTTTGGACTTAAAATTCAGAAAGTAGCAGAGTTTTCCGTGTGGAAACCGTGGAGATTCGCCTAAAAATTAACGTTGCTAGTAGTTCGGATAGTTGTGCCATTTCGTTTATTTTGTGCAAATAAATGGGTCATTTTTGCCATTTCCCAATTGCTGACGCGATCTTACCCAAACCTAAGTTTCCGTTGAAACCATATTGGGCTTAAGCAGCAAATTACGTTTGTATTCATTTCTGTGACCTAGATTGGCAGATTTGGCAGTGCCACTAGGCAATCGGGCTGTAAAATCACCCAGATCTAATTATCATTCAAAACACACCTAAAATTCGCGGTGGTTCGACAGAAATGGCAATAATGGATCCCAATCTAAGACAATTAAGCAATGTTACGTAAGAATTAATAATGTGCCTAAAATATCACAATACAGTGATTAGTTACGTAGGAATATGGATAACTCATCAGAATCATCTTCCAACAATTGCAAAGTCACCAAACTCGCGAATTTAACTGATTTCCGAAGTTCGATACTCGTTAGAATGGGAAGTTGTTACCTTCCTCAACTAGAACCCAAGAGAATGAAGGTTCTAAGGTTCGATTAGTGTATTCTTACCAGTTTCGTGTATTAACTTTCCTCTATCAATTAATGCTGCTAAAAGCAGGCAATTGTGACCTTCCTCCCAGGACCCAGAAACTAAAAGGTCCTAATTTTGATCATTCTCAGCTGAATTGATATTTCTTGTGTAAACCGAGAAAATGGGTGCCTATCTGCTTTTGAAGGGCCCAAAACTGTATCTATTTTATGTCACAAGTTTTAACTGTACAGAAAGCAGACTGTACAAAGCGATATCAAGCTGAAGTCATAGTTTTGTGTTATAGCTGCAATTTCTTGTTTCCAAATTGCAGTTCTCACCCAAAAAACCAGTATTTCGCTCAATAACTAATCTCCACTGTCGTGATCTTGTTAAAACCGTTCAGAATTCGCAACGACTCACCTAAAATTCAAGTTTATGCAATAATTTTTAATCTACATGCTTAATTCAAGTTCAGAAAGCCAAAATGTGAGTAATGGTTGCTGGGTTCGAATCCCGCACCTATAACTTGTACTAATGGGTTTTAACCCATTTGATTCAGGTGCGGAAGCGAACGTGGTCCTGCCGGAATCAAGCCTAGATAGTCAGTATTTCGGAAGTCTCAGTAATTTAATTGGTCAGAACTATTGGTAGTCAGTCCGAAGAAGGACATACGGATATTGGACAGTTATTTGGATCAGAGTCATTCTTATAAGGTACATTGAGAAAGTAGGATCAGACTTTTGTGGAACGGTTAAGGCAGGACTATCCACGAGTCAAGCACCGGAATTGAATACGGGACCAGAAACCTAAGGAGTAAACTTAACATTCTTTTTGATTATTATAAAACTGATCCTTATTCTTTCAATTCAAAAGATGAGTCTTATTCTGATTTTCATCAGTCTTACCGAAAGGGTTGCTATCCCCCTGTCTTTGGCATAAACAGCCCAGTGATTCTTAATTAGTCGGAAGTAGAAGATTTAACGAAGAGATTAAACTAAATTAAACTCGTACTAACCCCATAAACGGACCAGGAAACTCCCAACCGGACCCCCTTGTGTTTGACCCTTGGCGACCGAATAGCATCCGAAAGTGCTATTGTTACTAGCATTTCGGGCTCACCCAAAGACCGGAATTCTTGCACTACTAACTCCCTTAATTTAGTTAATTTAGACTGTTCAGTTGTTTTGTTTACTAGTAATTTATTGTCCTTGGTAAGGAGGACGGACAAAGAGTCATAATTTAATAGCACGAACACAAGCACATAGGTGTAACGGAGATTTGGGATGGGGGGGCATAGGTGTAAGGTGGGGGGGGGGGGGGGTTGGGGGGGGGGTGGCCCCCCCAAGCGTTTTTACAACCCTACCCCAAAACTTTTGGGGGGGGGGGGGACGTCCCCCCCCCCCGGGGGGGGGCCGGGGGGGCGGTAGTCGCGCCGAAGGCGCGAAAAATGGCCAAAAATTGTGTATTTTTGGGTAAATTTTGAAAAAATTTTCAAAAATGTCCAAATTTTTGGCTTAAACTATTTATTATTATGAGAAATACACGTTTTTAACTGTATTATGGATCTTATGACTCAATATTGTCCTTATTTGGGACTTGGAAACATGTTGGCAATCAAGTTTTGGAGTTTAAAACCACTGTCTAATGTTAAAATTACTTTTTGGTTAGATGTTTTTTATCATTAGAAACGGCTGCATAAAAATAGATAGAAACGGCTATCATAAAAAATGAAAAATTGGAGGGTTGGGGGGGTCCTGGGGGGGGGGGTTGGGGGCATAGTTTCCCTGGAAATTTTGGTTGGGGGGGGTAACCTTCGGAAATTTGGTGGTCGACCCCTGAAATGTGATGGGGAGTACCCCCCCGAACCCCCCCCCCAAAATTCGGACCTCAGAAAATTCAAAAAATGGCCAAAAAATGCAAAATTTTCTGTAATTTAGCCCTTTTTTCATCAAAATAAGGCTTGTTCTTAACGTTTTAGGCGTTTTTGCACGGTTTTAAAGCGATTTTAGGCCAAAATTTTAGAAAAATTTTTCAAAAAATGACCATTTTTCGACCAAATTTAGCTAACTTTTTGGGTCCAAAAATCGTTGGGGGGGGGGTTCGGGGGGGGGTAGCCAAAAGTGGGGGGATGGATAGTCCGAAAATCTGGGAGGGGGTAAATTTGGTCGAAAATTTTGGGGGGGGATACCCCCAATCAACCCCCCCCCCTAAGGAAACTATGGTTGGGGGGGGGTCGCCAGAGGGGCCCCCCCCCAGAAAATGTTGGGGGGGAGCCTCCCCCACCCCAAATCTCCGTTACACCTATGTGGGGGGGCCCCCATAGTTTCCCTGGAAATTTTGGTTGGGGGGGGGGGGTAAACTTCGGAAATTTGGTGGTCGACCCCCGAAATGTGATGGGGAGTACCCCCCCCGAACCCCCCCCCAAAATTCGGACCTCGGAAAATTCAAAAAATGGCCAAAAAATGCAAAATTTTCTGTAATTTAGCCCTTTTTTCATCAAAATAAGGCTTGTTCTTAACGTTTTAGGCGTTTTTGCACCGTTTTAAAGCGATTTTAGGCCAAAATTTTAGAAAAATTTTTCAAAAAATGACCATTTTTCGACCAAATTTAGCTAACTTTTTGGGTCCAAAAATCGTTGGGGGGGGGGGGTCGGGGGAGGGTAGTAGCCAAAAGTGGGGGGAGGGATAGTCCAAAAATCTGGGAGGGGGTAAATTTGGTCGAAAATTTTGGGGGGGATACCCCCCCCCCACCCCCAACCCCCCCCCCCTAAGGAAACTATGGGCCCTCCCCCGGAATTTTGGGGGGCCCCTTTTGAGACCCCCCCACCCCCCCCCCCCCAAACCTCCCCCAAAAAAATTTTTCTATTTTTATGTCAAAAATCGCATTTTCAGCCATTGCTAAATGCCGAAAAACATGAAATCATAAAGTATATAATTTTAACATTAGACAGTGTTTTTAAACTCGAAAACTTGATTGCCAACATGTTTCTGAGTCCAGAATATGGTCAATATCGAGTCTAGAAGACCATAAAACCGTTATAAACGTGTATTTCTCGCGATAATAAACACGTTAAGCCAAAAATTTGAACTTTTTTGAAAAATTTTGCAAAATTTGATCTAAAAATGCCCAATTGTCGGCCAATTTTCGCGTATCCGGCGCGACTACCCCCCCCCCCCCCGTTGAGGGGGGGGCGGGGGGCCCCCAAAAATTTCTGGGGGGGGGGTTTGGAAAAATGGCTGGGGGGTTACCCGTACCCCCCCCCAAACCCCCCAATTACACCTATGTATGGTAATAAGGCAACTTTTAGCAATTTTTCGCTAATTTTTTGAAACTTTACTTCGGAAATTTGGTGGTCGACCCCCAAATATGTGATGGGGAGTACCCCCCCGAACCCCCCCCCAAAATTTGGACCTCAGAAAATTCAAAAAATGGCCTAAAAACGCAAAATTTTCTGTATTTTAACGCGTTTTTTGTCGAAACAAGGCTACTTTTTATCGTTTTAGGCGTTTTTACACCGTTTTAAATCAATTTTAAGCCAAAATTTGAGAAATTTTTTCAAAAAATGACCATTTTTTAGCAAAATGTAGCCAACTTTTTGACCCCAAAAAGTGCTGGGGGGGGGTTCGGGGCATAGGTGTAACGGGGATTTGGGTTGGGGGTGCCCCCTCCCCCGGAATTTTGCGGGGGGCCCCCTTTTTAGACCCCCCCAAACCTCCCCCCAAAAATTTTTTCTATTTTTATGTCAAAAATAGCATTTTCAGCCATTGCTAATGCCAAAAAACATTCAACTATTAAGTAATTTTGACATTAGACAGGGTTTTAAACTCGAAAACTTGATTGCCAACATGTTTCTAAGTCTAAAATAAGGTCAATATTGAGTCAGAAAGTCCATAAAACTTTTGAAAACGTGTATTTCACGCAATAATGAACAGTTTAAGCCAAAAATTTTGACATTCTTGAAAAATTTTGCAAGATTTACCCTAAAAATACCCGATTTTTGGCCAATTTTTCGCGCCTTCGGCGCGACTACCCCCCCCCCCCCCCGTTGGGGGGGGGGCCGGGGGCCCCCAAAAATTTTTGGGGGTGGTTTGTAAAAATGGCTGGGGGGGGGTTACCCCCCCCCAAACCTCCCCCCAATTACACCTATGGTTCGGGGGGGTAACCAAAAGTGGGGGGAGAATAGTCCAAAAATCTTTGGGGGGGTAAAGTTGGTCGAAAATTTTTGGGGGGGGAGTACCCTAGAGTACCCTAGTACCCGGGGGGGGGGAGCGCCACTACATAATATGGGTATAAAGGCGTCTGCGCGGCCCCCTGGAGACCGTGTTGGCCTGGTGCCAGCTAATTAGAGGTCCGGCGGTGGTAAAAAGGTTACCATCGTAAACACAGTACTACAAGTAAGTAAGTAAGTAAGTTTATTAGTACAAGCACAAAAACATAAGTACATGTATGGAGACGGGAATATGTATTATGTATTCATCGTTTTTTGTAAAATTTTGCATTCATGAGTTCAATTTGGCAGTTAATTCTGGGACGTTAAACTTCTTCATTGCTGGTATCCATTCTTATCAACATCTAGCACATCGATAGTCTAAGACAGTCAAGAAAACAGAAAGGAAAAAGAATCAAAAGTATATATGTCGAGATGAAAGTTCAAATGTTGCTTCGGATTAAGGTTGTGCTTACACAGGACAGTGAACCTCTGTTGAGGCGTTGGGACACCGCCCTTAGGTTCTGAACTTAAAACACGTTATGGGTCATTTAAGGTAATTAGATTTACAAAATCTAAGGATATTTACATCATTAAGAGCACGAGTAAAACTTTGCAAAGTTTCTTTGCAGACAACAGATTCGGGCAAGGAGTTCCATACATTTACAATACGGGTAGCAAAGAAGGACGACCTATGACTTGACCTTACTAATGGGGTTCTCAGTTTGAATTGCCGATCATTGCGCAGTCCAGTTGGTGGTGCATACGAGAAAAATTCATTAAAATGTAGGTCAATTTTTCCATGTACGATTTGATAGGTAAGTTTTAAATCAGCAACAATTCGACGTAATTCTAAGGGTGCCAAGTTTAGGTTTTGTAATCTTTGCACATTGGCGTAGATAAGGGGGGGGCGCCCGGGGCCGCCCCCCCCCCCCCCGAAGCACCTTTGCCCCCCTGAAAATTTTGCCGGTGGAAAAAATTTTTAAGCTCGCGCGCAGCGCGAGCTTAACATATTACGCCAGTTTTTGCTGAAACAGTAGTCTGAAATAGATATATATAGGTTTCAACCCTTTAATTTTTCAAAAAATTCGCTCGCTCTGAGCCAAATACAGATGACGTAGAGTAGGTGACAAATGTAGATGACGATTTTGTGCGAAAGTTACCGGAAAACTAGGTTTAAAACGTAATATTTCTAAAAATTTTCTACTGGGGGCAGCGCTCCCATACTCCTGATTGTGCGTTCTTACTCATATTGCTAACTACTATGACAACTTGATATTGATTATTTCATTTTCCTAAAATAAATGTTTCTGTCTTTAGTCTTGCAGATGTGGCACTTAATAAAGAAAGTGCTCAAAATTATTCCTCAGGGAGTGTAAATATGAAAAATTCTGCAACTTTTACCCAGCATCAGAAAAATGTCAGCTTTAATAATTAAGCCGTTTTTGGTGAAAATCTGAGAAAATTTCTCAAGCTTATATACTAATTAAGAATTAAAGCTGCTGTATATACCCGTTTTTGGTGAAAATCTGAAAAACTCAATTTTACTTATAGAAATATTGAAAGCTGATTGTGGGTCGAGGTAAAAAATTGCTCAATATCGGGGGGGGGCGTCGGGCCCCGGACCCCCCCCCCGACTTGCCGAAAATCCGCCCCCCCCGAAGCAATGACCTATCTACGCCACTGTCTTTGCAGATATGTTAAATTTCGAATGTTAGAAATTTGCCTGGTAAAAAGTCTTTAATGACCTCTACGTGTGGTAAATTGACATCGAGCATATTCAAATTAAACTGAAACCCAGGGCTACCAAGTGTTAGTATTACACACTTAGGTACTGAAAGCTGTAACTGACACTCAGTTGCCCAGGAGACAATTTTGTCTAGATCTTGTTGAATGGATTGAACATCAGCCATGTTATTAACAGTGAAAAACAATTTGGCGTCATCCACAAAAATTTTAATGGTAGAGTTTAGGAGTAATTTTGTCAAATCATTTATATATATTAAAAACAAAACTGGACCTAAAACTGATCCCTGGGGGACTCCGCTAACTACAGGGGTCCAATCAGAAAATGAGTTTCCTACTTTAACTCTTTGAAATCTATTAGTGAGAAAAGCTTGAAACCAACTGAGCAGTTCTCCTCTGACTCCTACGTACTCTAACTTTTGTAATAATTTGACGTGGGGGATAGTATCAAATGCTTTGGTAATATCCAGATAGATTATAACTTTGCATTTCCTTTTATCTAAAATATTCGTCCAATCATTAAGGCAAGTAAGAAGTTGTGTAACAGTGGATCGTTTAGTTAATCCACCATGCTGATCACCAGACAGAATAGATTTGCCTGCAAATGAAAAAATAATTTTGGCTTGATTACTTTTTCAAAGGTTCTCATAGATGAGGAAGTTAAACTTATATATAGGTCGATAATGTTCAGGGCAATTTTTATTTCCTTTTTTAAAAATAGGCGTTATATTAGCGTTTACCCAATCTCGAGGGACAGTGCATGTTCTCAGCGAGACGTTAAAAATTACAGTTAACAATGGGCTTATTTCGTGCTTTAGTTTTGTAAGAATAAACGGTAAATAGTACCACCATACTTTTGGTTCGAATTCGAAACTTCGAATTTTTGCACGAGGCGATAGTTACCGTGCGTTTTTTTTTCTCGGTGAATAACGCTTATTGGAAATGCATTTTACGGCTAAGTGTTGGAACGATGTGGGCATTTTGGCACCATACTACTATTATATGTTGGTAGACAGGATCTCCCCCATGCTACCTTTTTTGGTCATTTTGGCACCTGGCCAATTTTGGCTCTGTGCCAAGGTCCCAAAGTCGGACTTTCGCTATTCTTCGCAAATTTTGGTCACACTTTTCTAGAACTGGGTAGAAGCAGGAGAGGTCTAGTATCTTTTGTTGAAAATTACCAGTAGGGGTGCATAAAGTAACGAGGGGAATTTTTTAATTTGCTCCCTAGCTTTCAGGAGACGGGCCCAAACTTTGCATTTTTTTGGCCTGTTTGGGCGAAAAGTTTCTAAGTCCCACTTTTACTAGAAATGGCCTAAAAGTCCCTAAAAATGGCGTTTCTCGGCCTTGGGGTGGTATCCGTATAGTAAATCTGGGTCGCTGAAAACGATGAGCATACTGCCGATATCGCCCGAAGTGACCACTGGTCAGCATGGCTCCCGTGGTTCCTCGCCCAGGGTCAAAGTTGGGAAAACTCCCTCTAAACAGCGTTTTTCGGCGTCTTGGTCAGGGGCATATATATAGTAAATCGACTACGCTCGTTTCAGTGGCATATCGCCGAAACCGACAGAAGTGACCACTGGTCACTACAGCCTATGGTGCCTATGGTGGATTCACCACTGGGGAGGGGTAGTCACGCCGAAGGCGCGAAAATTGGCCAAAAATTGAGTAGTTTAGGGGGATGGCCGAGTGGTCTAAGGCGCTGGTCAGAACTTCCGATCTTACGGTCGGTGGTTCGATCCCCAGAGCCACAAAGCTTTCCCGACTCTAGCCAACCCAGCTATCCATCCTTAACTGGTCGGTAAATGGGTACCACTACGGTGGGAAGGTAACAGGAGTCTGTGTAGAAGGGCCGGCCCCCCTTCCACGGATGCAGTCATCATTTGAGGAGGTGACACTCCTGGCTCTACGGCTGAGAATCCGGGGATGAGCACCGGCACCCCGTGTCCTGTGGCAGGACGGAGATATCTCCTGGGGTAAACCTTTACCTTTTTTACCTAGTTTAGGGTAAATTTTGCAAAATTTTTCAAAATGTTCAAATTTTTGGCTTAACGTGTTTATTATCGCGAGACATATATATATATATATATATATATACAAGTAACAAAAATGCTCCGCACAAAAGAGGATAATATGTGTGTGTGTTGGCTGTGTCTATCCTTTAAATTCCGGTTAAAGAAGTAAAGACAACAGTTTCATAGGCACGTGACGTTATTTGACGCAGCAAGTTTGGATGGGTGGCTCCATGATAAGTTGTTCCGTTCGCTTAGGACTTTCATTTGACACAACTTTGACCACTTTTAAAAAATTCCATTTTTGACCAACGTACATATAAAATCGCCTAAGTCCCCACCCCAGCACTCTACAGCCATTTTGGGTAAGCAGTTCTATGACAAAAGTTGCTCAGCTCACTTAGAGCTTTCATTTGATACCAAATTTGACCAGTTTTGAAAAATTTTATTTTTGACCCAAATTAGCATAAGTCCCCACCCCACCCCACCACAGCACTCTACAGCCACTTTGGGTACGCAGTTCTATGACAAAAATTGCTCAGCTCATTTCGGCCTTTCATTTTATACCAAATTTGACCAGTTTTGAAAAATTTTATTTTTGACCCAAAATAGCCTAAGTCCCCACCCCACCCCACCACAGCACTCTACAGCCACTTTGGGTACGCAGTTCTATGACAAAAGTTGCTCATCTCATTTCGGCCTTTCATTTTATACCAAATTTGACCACTTTTGAAAATTTTTATTTTTGACCCAAAATAGCCTAAGTCCCCACCCCACCCCACGACAGCACTCTACAGCCACTTTGGGTACGCAGTTCTATGACAAAAGTTGCTCAGCTCACTTAGAGCTTTCATTTGATACCACATTTGACCACTTTTGTAAAATTTTATTTTTGACCCAAAATAGCCTAAGCCCCCACTCCACCCCACCACAGCACTCTACAGCCACTTTGGATACGCAGTTCTATGACAAAAGTTGCTCAGCTCACTTAGAGCTTTCGTTTGATACCAAATTTCACCACTTTTGAAAAATTTTAATTTCGACTACTTGACCCCCTCCACCCGACTGACCCTCCCGACGGCAAAGTGGAACCAGCCCAGCAAAATAATTGCGTCGGACGGCAAAACGGATACCGGGAATGAGCTGGGCGCACCAGAAAACCCCTATGGACAAAGTTTTGAGACGCCAAGTAGATTCTAGTATGGACCTCCAGGAAGCGGTTGCCGACATGACCCTCCAGACGGCAAAGTGGAACCAGTACAGCAAAATGGATGAGTCCTACGGCAAAAAGGACACCGGGAATGAGCTGGGCGCACCAGAAAACCCCTATAGACAAACTTTTGAGAGGCCAGGTAAAGCCTACTATGGACCTCCAGGAAGCGGTTGCCGACATGACCCTCCAGACGGCAAAGTGGAACCAGTACAGCAAGATGGATGAGTCCTACGGCAAAAAGGACACCGGGAATGAGCTGGGCGCACCAGAAAACCCCTATAGACAAAGTTTTGAGAGGCCAGGTAAAGCCTACTATGGACCTCCAGGAAGCGGTTTCCGACTTGACCCTCCCGACGGCAAAGTGGAACCAGCCCAGCAAGATGGGTGGGTCTGACGGTAAAACTGACTGCGGGAATCGATTCTCCGTGCCAGAAAATCATTGTATGGAAGATTTGAGCTTTCAAAGTTAAATAGATAGCGAGAAATTTCGATTTTTCATTTTTCGAATTTTCGCCATTTTTGACGGACCACTGTGGTCGCTAGGGAAGTGATAGAGAAACGAAACCTGGACCGTTAGTTAGTTCAATACATGCATGGGCAACGCCTACACCACGCCTACACCGGTGTAGGCTGGACCCACGCACCCACGCAAGGCAAAATGAAGGACCCACGCAGAGGCAAGGCGCACGGAGCGCGCCGTCGAAATACCCACGCAGACCCAATTTTATGAAAATTTGTCGCGCCTGCGGCGCTTTTCTATCTCGGTTTTAAAATTTTTCTCGCCTCCGTCGCTTTTATATTTCGATTTTTAAAATTTTTCGGGCCTGCTGCTCTTTCTAACTAGATTTAAAAATTGTTCTCGCCTGCGGCGCTATTATGTATTAACTTTTACAACTTTTACAGCTTTTTATTCAAATCTTTTCAAGCTTTCCAATACAAATTTTGCCATTATGTCAAAGATTTTCTTAATTGTTATTGAAATCTTTTAAATATTTGCATTACAGCTTTTTCTAAAAATTTCAAGAATTTTCTCAACTTCTAGGGGGCTCCGCCCCACAGACCCCCGTGTCGGCTAGCGAGTAGTCCTAAATCTCGTCATTTTTGCTGCTCCCAAAATGAAATTATCTCTTTGTTGAAAACTTTGACGCCGCCAGCCCCCCCCCAAGCGTAAACGTGTCATACGAAAGCAAAAAAATTTTTCCGGCTCGACCCTCGTCTTTTTAGAACCCTGGCGGGTGCGCCTCTGCTTGCAGATGGATGTAATTTGAACTTTAAAGATTTTTGCCTTGCGAAAGGTTAATGTAGTTGTTCATCAGATTGAATTTACTTCTCCTGTATTTAAATGAATTCTTCTGTCTGTAATCAAACAACATGTAAATAAATAACAAATTCTGCGTGCGTGCGCGTACCCATATAAAAATGGTTCGAAGCAAATTTTTAGGGAAAGCACCCCCCCCCCCCACCAAACGTTAAAGGACCCACGCACGACAAAAATCTGGTGTAGGCTAACCCATTTGACCTTGCCCATGTATGGTTCAATATATGTAATTTCTGAATATAAAAAGAAATCAGCTCCAGCTCGTAACGTTCGACCTGAGCGACGACCACAAAAATGGTCACTTTTCGCTATGAGCCGACTTTGCGGCGGCGCTGTGGCGCAGCTGCGGCGCAAAAAAAGTTGTGATTCTTAAATTCTTTAGAGGGTACTACTAGACCCCATAGCCCTTTAGGTTGGCCCACCGCTGCAGATCACGTGAAAGCGGCGAACATTATGTACAATACAACCATCAAATAGGAGAAACCGGAAAAAAAACATCGCCGCCATAACCGGTCCGGGGCGCAACTTTTTAACGGTAAGTGATACGGGGCTGAAACTTCACAGACATACTAAACTCGATGTGCTCTACAATTTGCGCATGAAATCTGCGCAGGATCTGCGCAGGATTTTGCGCAGCTTCTGCGCAGCTTATTTTACACTGTCTCCAGCCACTTTTCACACATATTATAGGGGTCGCTGCCGCGACCCCTATGATATACATATATATATATATATATATATATATATATATATATATATATATACGTTTGTAACGGTTTTGGACTTCTAGACTCAATATTGGCGACCTTATTCTTATTCGAGTTTAAAAGCACTATGTGCCTTATAAGGCGATCCGTATATATATGCCTGGGCTTATTCTAGTGGGGGGGTGGGCCCCCCATAAACACCCTTCCCCCCCAAAAAAAGTGGGCGCCCTTTTTGGTACCAAATTTTGCCCTGAAAAATCGCTCAGAAGGCCAAATTTTCAAAAATTTTCCGGCTTCGCCGGAGATTTTTACTCTATTTTTGCCCTTTTCAACACTAAATCTGATTATTTTTGCTATTAAAATCAACGTTTATGGTATATATATGCCAGAAAAATAGCGCTATTTTTAGCATATTTTTCGAAAAATTTTCGCCCCTCCAAAAATTCCTTGCCCCTCGGACTTTTGGGGGCCCCCAAGAAGAAATCCCTGGAATAAGCCCAGTATGCGATCACAGTACGCATTGACGGCTGTACAGTCGTGCAAATCAATCGTATCTGTCAATAGTAAATGGCCTTTTTTGTTTTAATCGCTAAAAAGCCTCAAATTTTAGAAAATCATTTTGATTTCCGAACCCCTTGCAAATTTTGACATCTACGATTTTGGTGACCCCTCCCTACTTTTTATCACGATGGTGACCTCTCCCAAACCCCACTCGTCCTAATTTCGGCTACTCCCATCCCCAATCGGGGATGAGCACCGACGTCCTGTATATTCTCACATGAGGATAGGAGTTACTCCGGGGGTCCTTTACCTTTACCTTACTCCCATCCCCAACTCTTTCTCAAAGTATAAATCTATGGTGCAAGTTAAACCCAAAATAAATGCTGCAATCACGGCTTCTTTTCTGATGTTGTTATAAGACCGATGTTAGTATAAGTGTTTATGTTATATATAGTGTAGACTGATTTGTTTTTCCCGCTTCACCGGAAACTGTCTGTATTGCAGGGTTTACGGTTATATACCGGGACAATAAAGATGCGGATATTTGGCATAGATTGGGCACCTTTGAACATACCTTTGGAGCGACGGTTACAGACTTTGGCTGTTTTGCACTATATTCTTCTATTTATTTTGACTCCTATTATTGTGGTGATTTTGCCGATTTACTTGCTGTTGTTCACAAAATACTGGTGGATTGTTTTTCTCTATATGATATGGTTCTACTATGACTATGATACTCCTAAAAGAGGGTCTAGGCCCAGCAGGTGGTTTCGCTCAAAGATCCTTTGGGGCCCGTTTGCAAATTATTTCCCTATTAAGCTGGAGAAAACTGTTGATCTTGATCCCGCAAAAAAATACATTTTTGGCTATCACCCTCACGGTGTCTTCTCCATTGGGGCTTTTGCAAACTTTGCAACAGAAGCAACGGGCTTTGCCGAGAAGTTTCCGGGAATTACCGCTCACTTATGTACTCTGGTTGGTCAGTTCTGGTTTCCTTTGCGACGGGAATACAGTATGCTGAGTGGTAATGCTTTTGCGCCTTTCTTTATGTTGCTAAGTTAATTTTATTTATCTTTTCCTGCCGTTAGGAGATTCATAGACCTTAATATTGAAGGCTCATTAACAAAGAGGTACTCGCATTAATTTTTATTTTGGTGTTTCCGATGTTACGGCTGAGTGGTTGCACGCGTCAGGGTTTTCTTTTTCAAAATCGGACCTGTGTAAATCTTGTGTAAATTTAAATTTCAGTGTGTATTTTTGTTTGAAGCTGTGTAAAATCTAAAAGTGTTGTTTTTGAGATATAATACGAAATAAAATAAATTTAAGCGTTATTTTATTGCAACAATGTTATTTTCGGATCATTCAATCAAAAGTTCTGGCAACTGCACTTGTGTAACGTCCGTGGGGGACACGTCCGTGTAACGCAGAAGAACCCACGCGGGAGGTCTGGGGGGCGGAGTCCCCCAGACGCTGAGGAAATTTTGTAAATTGTAATAAAATTCGCAATGGAAAAGTCTAAAAAGATTATATATAATCCATTAAATGCCAAAACTAGGATTGGACAAATTCTAATTTCTGAAAAAACTTCGCCTACTGAAACCATTTCTTTAATTTTCCAACTTTTTGGAATAATTTTTTCACAAACATTCTGGTTACGT
This sequence comes from Trissonchulus latispiculum, assembly GCA_030248195.1. Taxonomy (NCBI): domain Eukaryota; kingdom Metazoa; phylum Nematoda; class Enoplea; order Enoplida; family Ironidae; genus Trissonchulus; species Trissonchulus latispiculum. The sequence goes on from JASAND010009721.1 coordinate 22,735, forward strand.
ACTAAAAGGTTCGAAGCTTTAATTGCTGTAGGGGAATTTTCCATAATATGGACAGAAAACACCCATTCAGAGCCCCCCCCCCCCAGAAGTTGAGAAATTTTTTAAAATTATCGGCAAAAACGCATTGAACAGTTGCATTCTTTTAGCTTTCGTTTTGAATATATACCTATTGTGCTAGACAGCAACAATTTTTGTGGCTCAGACTGATTTTTATGATAAAAGATATATACATATGTACAAGACACTGGCGGATCCAAGATGTCGCGAGGGGGGCGGTAAAATGTTTCCAGCGGGGGGTCGGTGGGCGGAGCCCCCAGAAGTTGAAGAAATTTTTGTTTTTGCAATAAAATCGGTCTTCGGATCTTTAATTCGTTTCATAAACTCTTAAAAAAATTCTTAAAAATTCTGGACATTTTTAGGCAAAAGTGGTAATTTTCTCCGAAAAATCAGAGGCATTTCAAGCTTTTTCTTCATAAATGCAATAAATATGTGGTTAAAATGTAGGAAATTCGCGCCGAAGGCGAGAAATTTTGTTTTTTGCCCTTTTTCCTCTTTCTCTCCTTAATTTTTCCTGCCTTCGAATCGCGACGGGGGGGGCACCCCCCGCCATCCCTGGATCCGCCCCTGGTTCAAGAAACGATATTGAATCGTATGTACTAGCTATATTACTATACTATCTTACAAATATTTGCACGCTGTACGTGAATAAATTATACGCAACCGGATAAGCAGATGTATTTGCAGAAACAACCTATAATCATGTCGTAATGCAGAAAACGATGGTAAATGATTGGAAAGCGGCGGGGGTCTGGGGGCGGCAGCCCCCAGCTGAAAGCTAGAGCTATTTTAAATATGAAGGGCTTGAAAACTATTTTTTCAGAGCACTTTTTGCAAAAATTTTCGAAAATGTGGCTGTGTATTTTGGTGTGTAAATTAGTTTTTGACTGTGTAAATTTATTTATTTTGTGTAAATACACAGTATTTTACACAAAAAGAAAACCCTGGCACGCGTGCAACATGAAATTTTTGAATATTTGTATATATGTGTATACTATCATAGGGGTCGCGGCAGCGACCCCTATAATATGTGTCAAAAGTCCCTGGAGACACCGTAAAATAAGCTGCGCAGAGGCTGCGCAAAATCCTGCGCAGATCCTGCGCAGATTTCATGCGCAAATTGTAGAGCACATCGAGTTTAGTATGTGTGCGAAGTTTCAGCCCCGTATCACTTTCCGTTAAAAAGTTGTGCCCCGGACCTGTTATGGCGGCGATGTTTTTTTCCGGTTTCTCCTATTTAATGGTCGTATTGTCCTGACTTTCCGCCTCTTTCACGTAATCTGCAGCGGAGGCCGGACCTAAAGGGGTATAGGGTCGGCGCCGCAAAGTCGGCTCAGAGCGAAAAGTGACCATTTTTGTGGTCGCTGCGCAGCTCGAACGTTAAGAGCTGGAGCCGATTTCTTTTTATATTCAGAAATTACATATATTGAACTAACTAAATAGCTAAGTCTCGTTTCTCTATCACTTCCCATGCGACCACAGTGGCCGGTCAAAATTGGTGAAAATTCGAAAAATGAAAAATCGAAATTTCTCGCTGTGTATTCAACTTAGAAAGCTCAATTCTTTCATACAAAGGTTTTCTGGCACGGCGAATTGATTCCCGTAAGCAGTTTTGCCGTCGGACCCACCCATATTGCTGGGCTGGTTCCACTTTGCTGTCGGGAGGGTCAAGTCGGTACCGACTTCCAAGAACACCATATAGGACTGTGCATAGCCTCTCAAAACTTTGTCCATAGGGGTTTTCTGGTGCGCCCAGCTCATTTCCGGTGTCCGTTTTGCCGTCCGACCCACCCATTTTGCTGGGCTGGTTCCACTTTGCTGTCGGGAGGGTCAAGTCGGTACCGACTTCCAAGAACACCATATAGGACTGTGCATAGCCTCTCAAAACTTTGTCCATAGGGGTTTTCTGGTGCGCCCAGCTCATTTCCGGAGTCCGTTTTGCCGTCCGACCCACCCATTCTGCTGGACTGGCTCCACTTTGCCGTTTGAAGGGTAAATCGGGTAGGGGGTCAAGTGGTCAAAAATAAGATTTTTCAAAAGTGGTCAAATTTGGTACCAAATGAAAGCGCTAAGTGAGCTGAACAACTTTTGTCATAGAATTGCATGCTCAAAGTGGCTGTAGAGTGCTGTGGTAGGGTGGGGGTGGCCGGTGGGGACTTAGGCGATTTTGGGTCAAAACTAAAAATTTTCAAAAGTGGTCAAATTTGGTACCAAATGAAAGCCCGCATCGAACTGAGCAACTTTTGTCATAGAAGTGCGTACCTAAAGTGGCTGTAGAGGGCTGTGGTGGGGTGGGGTGGGGACTTAGGCGATTTTGGGTCAAAAATTAAAATTTTCAAAAGTGGTCAAATTTGGTACCAAATGAAAGCCCGCATCGAACTGAGCAACTTTTGTCATAGAACCACCCACCCAAACTTGCTGTGTCGGATTTATATACTTTCTTTCTCAACCGGATTAAACGACAGACATAGGCCCAACACACATATTATCCCCTTTTGTGCGGAGCATTTTTGTTACTTGTATATTTCTTAGAAAAAGCGTTCTGCACATGAACTTCTGAAGCAGACGTTGAGGGAGATGATACTGTGCTAATGTCTTTTGTTGGTAGCAATAGAAAAGTTTCATAGGATCACGCTGCCCCTTCCCTCTTCATTTTTTGCTCTTCTAGATGGCATTCTAACTTTAATTTTGTAATTACATATTTGTTATGGTTTGCCATAGGAGCCATTGAAGTAAGCAAAGACAGCATTGAATAAATTTTTGAAGAAGTCAGAGCCAGGTCATGCGGTAGTCATTTTATTGGTGGCGCAATTGAAGCCTTGGATGCCAGACCGGGAGAACACACACTACGACTGAGTCGCAGAAAGGGATTTGTGCGTCTGGCACTTAAGCACGGGTATGACAACATGGTTTCGTGCTTCTCATGATACCTTAGTCAAAGGGGTGGAGTAGCGGATACCTTGGGAGTGGCCGCATAATTGAACTAATGGAGCTCTTTAAAAATTCCTTAAAAATGAACGAATTGCTGAATTCGAATTTAGGATTTGATTTGTTTTTGTCGGAAGTTTTCAATATCCTGTGTTTGTGATGTATCCTATGGTGTAATTAATTCTGAATGCAGATTGCATATTATGCTATTATATAATTGCTGTTTTAGAGCTGATCTGGTTCCAGTGTTTTCGTTTGGGGAAAACGACTTGTACGGACAAATCTCCAATCCGGATGGCTCTTTTCTCCGTTCAGTTCAGGTCCGTACATCCGTTTTTTATTGGGCAAACGTACCTACGTTAGTACTAGATTCACTGGTTTGAAACAAACGTAGGGGGTGGACGGGCTCCTCTAGAGAATTGGTTCCCTCTCCCGACTTGGAATCCGTTCAGAACCCCAGAACACTAGCCTTCTGGGAGAACCCTGATCTGCTGGGAAAAATAGGGGTTTGAAAGTAAAATTTCTGTTAAGTAGGAAATCTTGTGTTTTGGCCACTTAATTTATTAAGCTTAAATTTTAAGCTAAATTTGTTTGCGTTCGCCATAGGTTCACATGGGGTGGTATTGGGGGGACCCAGAAGCCCCTCCCAGCCAGGACAAGGTACAAGCCCTATCGTTATCAAGGCCAAAGGGTAGGGAAAAAGTGGGCAAGGGATAAGCAGAAATGGCCGGAAAAAATACCTTTGCGCACCGAAATTCCATCCAAAGTTTTGACAGAGAACAGAACTGTTTGCGACGTTATATCTATACGAATTCTGTAGTCACGCCAGATTCCTGGAAGTGTTGGGTGAAACTAAACTGCAATGTTGTGCTGGGGTGGAGAAAGAACCTTTGTGTGAACTACTATATTAGTATAGAAATCAATATCAACAATAGGTTGTTAACACGGGAGGTATGTATAGTCCAACCCCCAACCGGACTGCTTACAAGCTCTACCGTCGTCAGTGGCAAGGGTTAAGCAGAAATGGCCGGAAAAAATAGGTTTTCGCAACAAAATTCCGAAGGAATTTTTTACTAAAATTTCAGAATATTTCGAAAAATCGATCAATAATTTTGAGGTTTTTGCTACAATTGGTAATTTTCTTTAAAATTTTTTTCTTTAAACTTTTCCTAAAAAATTGTAAATTTATATTACTATTAGCTTTAATTTAATATGCTTATCATAGGGGTCGCGGCAGCGAGCCGTATAATATGTGTCAAAAGTCCCTGGAGACGCACCGTAAACTAAGCTGCGCAGGAGCTGCGCAAAATCCTGCGCAGATCCTGCGCAGATTTCATGCGCAAATTGTAGAGCACATCCGAGTTTAGTATGTGTGCGAAGTTTCAGCCCCGTATCACTTTCCGTTAAAAAGTTGTGCCCCGGACCGGTTATGGCGGCGATGTTTTTTTCCGGTTTCTCCTATTTAATGGTCGCATTGTCCTGACTTTCCGCCTCTTTCACGTAATCTGCAGCGGAGGCCGGACCTAAAGAGGTATAGGGTCTGGTATGGTACCCCATGCGCCATTTAAGAATCGCTACTTTTTTGCGCCGCAGGCGCGCCACAGCGCCGCAGCGGCGCCGCAAAGTCGGCTCAGAGCGAAAAGTGACCATTTTTGTGGTCGCTGCGCAGCTCGAACGTTAAGAGCTGGAGCCGATTTCTTTTCTATATTCAGAAATTACATATATTGAACTAACTAAATAGCTAAGTCTCGTTTCTCTATCACTTCCCATGCGACCACAGTGGCCGTTCAAAAAAGGTGAAAATTCGAAAAATGAAAAATCGAAATTTCTCGCTGTGTATTCAACTTAGAAAGCTCAATTCTTTCATACAAAGGTTTTCTGGCACGGCGAATTGATTCCCGTAAGCAGTTTTGCCGTTGGACCCACCCATATTGCTGGGCTGGTTCCACTTTGCAGTCGGGAGGGTCAAGTCGCTACCGACTTCCAAGAACACCATATAGGACTGTGCATAGCCTCTCAAAACTTTGTCCATAGGGGTTTTCTGGTGCGCCCAGCTCATTTCCGGTGTCCGTTTTGCCGTCCGACCCACCCATTTTGCTGGGTTGGTTCCACTTTGCTGTCGGGAGGGTCAAGTCGGTACCGACTTCCAAGAACACCATAGGGCTGTGCATAGCCTCTCAAAACTTTGTCCATAGGGGTTTTCTGGTGCGCCCAGCTCATTTCCGGAGTCTGTTTTGCCGTCCGACCCACCCATTTTGCTGGACTGGCTCCACTTTGCCGTTTGAAGGGTAAATCGGGTAGGGGGTCAAGTGGTCAAAAATAAGATTTTTCAAAAGTGGTCAAATTTGGTACCAAATGAAAGCGCTAAGTGAGCTGAACAACTTTTGTCATAGAATTGCATGCTCAAAGTGGCTGTAGAGTGCTGTGGTTGGGGGGGGGTGGGGACTTAGGCGATTTCGGGTCAAAACTAAAATTTTTCAAAAGTGGTAAGATTTGGTACCA
>JASAND010009722.1:0-73703 GCA_030248195.1 Trissonchulus latispiculum
GCAAGTTTTGCTCGGTCATTTAATCTGTTCAAGTGAACCTGTGAGTTTCGGTCAGGATCTGTTTGTATTAACCTAAGACGGGCCGGGCGGCCCGGTTTGTGCAAGAAAAAGACAGAAACTAGCAAGATTTTCAAGTAAGGTACGAATAGCGAGGTTTACACGTTTTTAAGAGTTGTTTAGTCTAATTGCGAGTCCTCAAGACCTAAATTGGGTCCAGACGTGAGAACATTACGAATCGTTTTGTCTGTGCAAGGAGTTATCTCAAGTTTAATCAAAACCAACAAGTTGTAATCTAAAATGGCCAAGAAGGTCTGTTTTATGACAAGAAATTACTAAGAACAGTTAATTTTGTCAAAAAGGCAATAGCCAATGGTTGTGTGTCATTTCGTCAATTCACAAGTTCAAATAGGGCCCAAAATGCACATTTTGTGACAGGAAAGCGAAAGAACGGGTAATGGTTGCTGGGTTCGATTCCCGCACCGTGACCTTGTACTAATGGGTTTAAACCCATTTGATTCAGGTGCGGATCTGACTGCGAAGCTGCCCATCTGGATCGTTAGACGTTAGCTGCGATAGATAGTGATTTCCTGCTCGGTTAATAATATTTGGGTATCAGTGGACCGGAAGTTGTCCTGGTTGTGCATCAGTCTTCGGTAGAATCCGTCAGTCAGTATTGTCAGAAGGTACATTAGTCAATCGGCTCTGCTAATTCAGTGATTGGAGAAGAAAGCAGCTAGCAGCTATCAGAACCTGATCAAAGTTGGGATAGACCTAAAACCCGGATACAGAGAGAACTTTCAGTGACTTTTAAGCCAAAACAATCCTCACCCTTTTGAAGTTGAAATGTCAACCATCTGCGTTCTAAAATACAAAATCCTCGCCCCGGCCCTCTTGTTTTGATTCCTGTCCAGAAGATCAGAAGATCATTATTGTATAACTGTATTAACTTAGACCAAAGTAGGAATAAGTAAGGAAGGACCTCCCAACTCCCATCTAATTCGCTCATCCTCAAATTCTGTCCCACATAGCATCCCTGAACTGAGTGTCGGAGCGAAAGCGGTGTCCGACTTTCAGGGGCTCACCCAAAGACCGTCCCTAGGTTAATAATTAGTAACTTAATTTATTGTGATATTAGTTTGACAGTCCTATTGTAAGGGGACGTATAAAGAGTAACAAAGCACGAGCATATAGGGCGACACACAGCATATAGGGAAATTGAGTTAGAAAGAGTTAGTAGAGTGAAAGGGTGTAAAAGGCGTTAAGAGTATCGACCTTGTCCCGTTACCTTAATCAAAGTTTGTAATATTATTCCAAATTGGAATAATATTAATTAGTAACCTAGGAAGGGAAAGTAACTGGCAACTCTGGTACAGTAACCTTTGTACTGTATCTTATTGTACTGTAACCTAATCGTTAGCATTGTCGTAATTGTTAGTTTGAACGCACAGAATTGTACAACCTGTAATTGTAGTGTTACTCATTAAATAATCAGTGTGTTAGTTACCGAGTCTTATTACAAGCAATAAAGGCGCGTTAGCCTTCAACTACGGTGCGTTTACCGTCTAATCTTATTACAAGCAAACAGAGGCGCGTCAGCCTTCTCATACCAACAACAACTCATGCAACTACCAGCCCCAAGAAAGGACCGAAGATCCAGTGAGGAAAAACTCAACCAAATCCAGTGCTCATCAAGAAAGCAAGTGCTGACCCCGCTTGCTGTACAATTGGAGAGATCATCGAGGAAGCAAGTGCTGACCCCTCTTGCTGTCCGACTGGAAATCAACTCAGGAGCCTCAAACGAACTCACCGACAAAGACCCCTACTAAGGTTGGCCGCAGAGAATCTCTGATTTTGGAACACCACCTTTCAGAGATCTGGTGCTTAAGTCTGCTTCATTGCGAACAGACGTGCTGACCTTCCGTGTAAAGAAGAGGAGTTTAGAGTGTTTAGCGTTTGGAACAGATCAGAGCTTGAATCCTGCTCACTTCATTACACATGCCTACAATCAGCTGCATAGTGTTTTTTGTTAAATAATGCGCATAACACAATGCAACTCTAAAACCCAATAGATTTAATTTTTGTGTAAAGTGATCTTACTTTACATTGCTTGTGCAAACGATCAAAGTAAACAAAAGCATCTGTAACTTTTGATAGAAACCACGTACAGCAGTGATATGCACATCATTTTAAAGCGCTTTTGGTGCTCTTTCAAGTAGTTGAGTCAAATGTATAAAGCTTAAATAAAATTTTGATTGTTTGCGCATGCACAAAGCCTTTTCCAGCGCGATAAAAGGCCAAAAATTGGGTATTGTTGGGGTAAATTTTGTAAAAATTTTTTAAAATGTCCAAATTTTTGGCTTAAAGTGTTTATTATTGCGAGAAATACGCGTTTTTAACTGTATTGTGGACTTTCTGACTCATTATTGACCTTATTTTGGACTAACATGTTGGCAATCAAGTGTTCGAGTTTAAAAACCATGTTTAATGTCAAAATCACTTCATACGTAGTTGAGTGTTCATTGGCATTAGAAACGGCTGAAAATGCGATTTTCGGCATAAAAATTGAAAATTTTTTGGGGGAGGGTTGGGGTGGGGAGGGGTCTCCAGAGGGCCCCCCCCCAAACAAGTTGGGCGGGGGAGCCCCCCACCCCAAATCTCCATTATATACACCTATGGTTGGGGGTGCCAAAAAAGTTGGGGGGGGGAGCCTACACCTATGACATTAACAATAAGAGCGCAGGCAGGCATGGCAGGTTTTTGTAAGGCTGGGTCGGTAGGGTTGACCAGTAGCGGCGCCAGGATTTTTTTGAAGGGGGGGGCCCGATCCAAAAATCCGGCGACCTTTTTTTTGGGAAATCCAAAATTTTTGTCAAATTTTAGCAAATTTCACCTTCATTTTCCAAAAAATTTCTCAAATTATAGCAAAAATGTTTCGATTTTTAGCAAAAATTTGCCGATTTTTTAAAAAAATTTCTTAAAAACACTCAAATTGTGCATATAAACAGCTGAAAAATTTTTCAAGGGGGGGCCCGACACATAGTTTCCTTTGGGGGGGGGGTTGGGGGGTCCCCCCAAAATTTTTGACCAAATTTACCTCCCCCCCCAGATTTTTTGACTTACCCTCCCCCAACTTTTGGCTACCCCCCCCCCCCCCCCCCCCCCCCCCCCCAACGATTTTTGGACCCAAAAAGTTAGCTAAATTTGGTCCAAAAATGGTCATTTTTTGAAAAATTTTTCTGAAATTTTGACCTAAAATCGCTTTAAAATGGTGCAAAAGCGCCTAAAACGTTAAGAACAAGCCTTATTTTGATGAAAAAAGGGCTAAATTACAGAAAATTTTGCATTTTTTGGCCTTTTTTCGAAATTTCTGAGGTCCGAATTCTGGGGGGGGGTGGGGGGTACCCCCATCACATTTCGGAGGTCGGCCATGATTTACCCCCCCCCCCAGACCCAAAGTTCCAGGGAAACTATGGCCCGACACCCCAAAGGGAGGGGCCCAAATCGCAAAGGGAGGGGCCACCGGCCCCCCCCTGGCGCCGCCACTGGGGTTGACCCGGCAGGGTTTTAGTGACACCCCAAGTTAGTGCCTTATTACTTAACGCACCCCTTCCAAGCTACACTGGTGCTCAAAAATCTGCAGCCGTTTAGATTCTTAACTGAGTGAGTGAAGTGAAAAGGCTGCGTGAAATGCTCTGCTCTGCTTAAAACAGACTGTCTCTTGCTCTGCTTAAATCGGACCTAAACCGAATTTGCATACTCTGAATGAAAAAAATGACCTAAGCTAGCCCTCTATTGAATTGAAGATATAGCCTATAGCCATGGGCATCTATAGCCATAGGGGGAACCATAGTTTCCCTGGAACTTTGGATCTGGGGGGGGTAAATCTTGGCCGACCTCCGAAATGTGATGGGGGTACCCCCCACCCCAACCCCCCCCATAGGCATAGTTTCCTTAGGGGGGGGGGGGGTGGGGGCATAGATGTGTTAGGGGGGGGGGGGGGGCACCCCCCCCACCAAAATGACAAATTTTGGCGACCCCCCCCCCCAGATTTTCGGATTTTTGCTACCCCCCCCAGATTTTTTGCCCAGCCACACCTATTGTTGGGGGGGGGGGTATCCCCCCCCCCAAAATTTTCGACCAAATTTACCCCTATATTTTTGGACTATCCCTCCCCCCACTTTTGGCTACCCCCCCCCCGAACCTCCCCCCCAACGATTTTTGGACCCAAAAAGTTAGCTAAATTTGGTCGAAAATGGTCATTTTTTGAAAAAGTTTGGCCTAAAATCGCTTTAAAACGGTGCAAAAACGCCTAAAACGTTAAGAACAAGCCTTATTTTGATGAAAAAACGGCTAAATTACAGAAAATTTTGCATTTTTTGGCCATTTTTTGAATTTTCTGAGGTCCGAATTTGGCACTTATGTAGATGGGGGGGACAAAAATTTTGCCTTGGTCCCCCCTTATGATTCGAAAAAAATTTTTTGTCTCCGATTTGGCTGAAAAGTTGCCTTAGGGTAAGTCGAGGTCGCTGATTTCAAAAATCGAATCGAGAGATCGATCCGATGAATCGATCGATCAGTAGAATCGATCGATCAAAATCGATCAAAAAATTTTTTGTCTCCGATTTTCGCGAAAAGTCGTCTATAGGGTAATTCGGGGGCGCTGATTCCGAATCTACAATCGAAATTTCATGAAAATTGATCCTGCGCTCGCAAAAATCGATTTTCATCGATTTTTCGAAAATTCGTCAATAAGTCGATTTTGACAGCTCGGATCGAAATTTCGACTGCAGACTCGGAATCAGCGCCCCAAAGTTACCCTATGGACGACTTTTCGCGAAAATCGGAGACAAAAAATTTTTTGATCGATTTTGATCGATCGATTCTACTGATCGATCGATTCATTGGATCGATCTCTCGATTCGATTTTTGAAATCAGCGACCTCGACTTACCCTAGGGGCAACTTCTCAGCCAAATCGGAGATAAAAAATTTTTTTCGAATCATAAGGGGGGTCCAAGGCAAAATTTTTGTCCCCCCCATCTACATAAGTGCCCCGAATTTTGGGGGGGGGGTTCGGGGGGGGGGGGGTTCACCCCAAACCATTACGGGGGTCGACCACCAAATTTCCGAAGTTTACCCCCCCCAACCAAAATTTCCAGGGAAACTATGCCCATAGGTGTACCACCTGTTTGGGTTGGGGGGGGGGGTAGAAGGTCCAAATTTGGCTCTGGGGACCCCACCAAAATCCGAAACTCGGGGGAGGGGGACCCCCCTAAACTGTACCCAAGTTTTTTTAGCTTAAAATGGTCCTTTTGCGATGTACAGTACGTAAAACGTACTCAAAAGCTTCTGTCAATAGCATTCGTATGCGAAAATAGGGCTTGAAAATTGACAAATTTGTGCTAAAATATGCCTAAATTAGGCCAGATTGTGAATTATAATTGCGTATATTACCTTTTATATAATTGCTATAAATAACCATCTTTAGCTGTTTATAGCTGATTTACATCCATTTTTGCGAATTTTTTTCAAAAATTTTCAGAAATTGCAAAAACTTTTTTTCAAAAATTTTGCATTTTTTACTTGGTTTGGACCCAGTTTTAGGGGGGGAAGGGGGTTTGAGCTCGGCTTGAGGGGGAGTAGTTGAGGCCGGGTAGGGGGGAGGGGGGTCTGGCCTCTCCGTGGGGGGGTCTCACAGGGGATAAACTGTAGCCTGGTTCACCTATGCCCCCCCCCCAGAATTCGGACCTCAGAAATTTCGAAAAATGGCCAAAAAATGCTAAATTTTCTGTAATTTAGCCCTTTTTTCATCAAAATAAGGCTTGTTCTTAAAGTTTTAGGCGTTTTTGCACCGTTTTAAAGCGGTTTTAGGTCAAAATTTTGGAAAAATTTTTCAAAAAATGACCATTTTTCGACCAAATTTAGCTAACTTTTTGGGTCCAAAAATCGTTGGGGGGGGTTCGGGGGGGGGTAGCCAAAAGTTGGGGGAGGGTAAGTCAAAAAATCTGGGGGGGGGGGTAAATTTGGTCAAGAATTTTGGGGGGGAAACCCCCCCCCCTAAAGGAAACTATGGGGGGGAACCCACCGCCTTTTTGGAGGGAAAAAACCCACTCGCCTCCTGGACAAAGGGTTGGAGCTATGGGTTCCAAAACGTAGCAGCAGAAAGCGCGACTCTTTCTTACCTATATATATACGTCTGCAAAGATCAAGTCATTTGGTTCACTCCTGTTCATTTTATGGCATTTTGAAAATTACACCTACTTTTTGGTCCAACCATCAGCATGCCAAAATTTTGCAAAAGTTTGGACCGATGTAACTTTTGACTGGGTTCGGACTTCGGCTGGTAAAGTTTTGCAAATATCTGCAATGATGGCAAGTCTTCCTCTTTGCACTTTGCAAAACTTAGATCGATCCGATGCACATTGCCAAATGTGGCGGGGAAACAACCAGTGGCGGATCCAGGATTTTTAAAAGGGGGGGGGCCGCTGAAAAAATTTTCGAGGGGGGTAACCAAATTTTTCCGGGGGGGATAAAAAATTTGCTTTTTGCAGGAACAAAATATTTTTACAAGAAAATTAATATTGTGTATGAAAAGGTAAGTTCACCTGCCAATTGGAAAACAACTATATATAAATGAGTGAAGCAAATCATGGAGAATTTACACAACAAGCCCGCGGGGGGTCTGGGGGGCGGAGCTCCCCAGAAGTTGAAGAATTTTTTGAATTTGGAAAAAAATCCGTCATGCAAACTTTTGAATAGATTAAATAAATAATAAATAATAAATAAATAGATGTACGTGTATATATATATAGTAACTTACGAAGTGAAAAACTTGCAGTAAAATAGTATATACAAGAAATGGTGGCAATAAAGAAGACAAGTTACAAGGGCAACAAAATAATGTGCAAAACGGGGGGTCTGGGTGGCGGAGCCCTCCAGAAGTTGAACAGTTTTTTGAAATCGTGGAAAATTCAGCAATTCAAATGTTTAAAAAGATTTGTTAAGATGACATGAGTTATTGAGTTGTATATATCATAGGGGTCGCGGCAGCGACCCCTATAATATGTGTGAAAAGTGGCTGGAGACAGTGTAAAATAAGCTGCGCAGAAGCTGCGCAAAATCCTGCGCAGATCCTGAGCAGATTTCATGCGCAAATTGTAGAGCACATCGAGTTTAGTATGTGTGTGAAGTTTCAGCCCCGTATCACTTACCGTTAAAAAGTTGCGCCCCGGACCGGTTATGGCGGCGATGTTTTTTTTCCGGTTTCTCCTATTTGATGGTTGTATTGTACATAATGTTCGCCGCTTTCACGTGATCTGCAGCGGTGGGCCAACCTAAAGGGCTATGGGGTCTAGTAGTACCCTCTAAAGAATTTAAGAATCGCAACTTTTTTTGCGCCGCAGCTGCGCCACAGCGCCGCAGTGGCGCCGCAAAGTCGGCTCATAGCGAAAAGTGACCATTTTTGTGGTCGTCGCTCAGGTCGAACGTTACGAGCTGGAGCCGATTTCTTTTTATATTCAGAAATTACATATATTGAACTAACTAACGGTCCACGTTGCGTTTCTCTATCACTTCCCTAGCGACCACAGTGGCCCGTCAAAGATTGCGAAAATTCGAAAAATGAAAAATCGAAATTTCTCGCTATCTATTTGACTTTGAAAGCTCAAATCTTCCATACAATGGTTTTCTGGCACGGAGAATCGATTCCCGCAGTCAGTTTTACCGTCAGACCCACCCATCTTGCTGGGCTGGTTCCACTTTGCCGTCGGGAGGGTCAAGTCGGAAACCGCTTCCTGGAGGTCCATAGTACGCTTTACCTGGCCTCTCAAAACTTTGTCAATTGTCTATAGGGGTTTTCTGGTGTGCCCAGCTCATTCCCGGTATCCGTTTTGCCGTCCGACGTACCTATTTTGCTGGGCTGGTTCTACTTCGCCGTCGGAAGGGTCAATTCGGAAACCTCTTTCTGGAGGTCTATAGTAGGCTTTACTTGGCCTCTCAAAACTTAGTCTATAGGGGTTTTCTGGTGAGCCCAGCTCATTCCAGGTATCCGTTTTGCCGTCCGACGTACCTATTCTGGGCTTATTCTAGGGATTTTTTCTTGGGGGGGCCCTCGGGGGGCGAGTCATTTTTGGGGGGGCGAAAATTTTTCAAAATTTTTCTAAAAACATGTTAAAAATAGCGCTATTTTTTTAGTAACCGCCAAAAAAAAGTTCGTTTTTAGTGCAAAAATAGTGCTTAAATAGGCAAAAATCTACTAAAAATCTCCGGCGACGCCGGAAAATTTTTGAAAATTTGGCCTTCTGAGCGATTTTTTTCAGGGCAAAAGTTGGTACCAAAAGGGGCACCCACTTTTTTGGGGGGGGGCGATTTTTGGGGGGAAGGGTGTTTATGGGGGGGCCCCCTCCCCCCCTCCCCAGTAGAATAAGCCCGGCTATTTTGCTGGGCTGGTTCCAATTTGCCGTTTGAAGGGCCAGTCGGGTGGGGATCAAGTGGTCGAAAATAAATTTTTCAAAAGTGATCAAATTTGGTATCAAATGAAAGCCGAGCAATTTTTGTCCTAGAACTGCATACCCAAAGTGGCTGTAGAGTGCTGTGGTGGGGTGGGGTGCGGACTTGGGTGGGGTGCGGCGATTTTGGGTCAAAAATAAAATTTTTCAAAAGTTGTCAAATTTGGTATCAAATGAGAGCTCTAAGTGAGCTGAGAAACTTTTGTCATAGAACTGCGTATCCAAAGTGGCTGTAGAGTGCTGTGGTGGGGTGGGGTGGGGACTTAGGCGATTTTGGGTCAAAAATAAAATTTTTCAAAAGTGGTCAAGTTTGGTGTCAAATGAAAGCCCGAAGCGAACAGAAGAACTTTCGCCATGGAACCATCCACCAAAAGTTGCTATGTCGGATTGATGCCTTTACGTTCTCAACCGGAATTTAAAGCATAGATAGACATAGGCCCAATACACATATTATTATCCCCTTTGTGCGGAGCATTTTTGTTACTTGTGTATATATTAGTTTGACCTTTCCTGCCAATGCTTAGAAAAATATTCAATTTTGAAAAGTGATTTTTCCCGCATGTGGGTTTTTTCCCGCCAACTCCAGTCACTCCCAGGTCGCACCGGAGGGGTTAGAACAGTTTTTCGTATCATTTTTTCGTGGCATATATATCATCATGAAGCCCAACAGATGCCCTACATTTACATACAATCCGCTTTGATCTAGGCCTTTCCAGTAGTTCAGGGTGGCCAGGCAAAGTTTGCCAAATTTCAGCACTTCGACGGACCAAAATTTTCGAAAATTTCAAAGTCCCAAAAATTTGCAGGGAGCGACAATAATTGGGTATTTTGGGTAGGCAGTCTGTAGGGTTATTTTGGACGCTCTTCAAGATAGGCTATTAAAATTCTATATAGCTCATACCGGTAAGCCCACACTGGAGGTAGGTTTTTTCCCGCATTGGCGAGTGGGTTTTTTCCCGCTTGACTATATATATATATTGCAGCATAATATAAAAGATGTAAGTTTACGTAGGATTCGACGTCGAATCTGTTGTCATGCTTTAATGGATAGCGTTGATGACTCTTCTACTCTTACCACATTCAAGCCTTTGGACAACGAATATGATTCTGATAGTCCCTCCAGTTCATATGGCTTTTTTGAGAGAATTTTCAAGAAGAAAACTCATGCAAAGGGTATCACTGTTAGATTTTTCAGACAGTTGTGTTAAAATGTGCATAGACGTGCTTAAGGGGGGGGGGTCGCTTTTTGGCCGATTTTTCGACCATCTCCGATTTTGCTTATTTTCACATATTTTGTAGTCCTAATGGGTCCTCAAAACAAGACAGGTGCGTTTTCCATAATATTGCTTCAATCGTTCTGTAGAGTCCTTCAAAGGTGACCTCGACATGTGTTAAACATAGGAAAATGAAAAAGTTAGGTTAAAAAGTTTGTGGCTGAAAAATTTTTCGCTGTATGCAAGATACAGCGCTGCAACCTGTTTGTACATGTTAAGGACATATTAGAGAGTGCAAATAAGCCTTCTGGAACAATTCTGTTGTGTGTCGGATTTTTGGCGATTTTTCAAAGTCAAAATTTCGGAAAATTGGTGCTTTTTGTACCACGAAAAACAGGACCAGCAAAACATTTTCGCCTCTCTTGCACGATTGCCAAAAGCTACAGAAATCGCTTATAGATAGTTGCACTCTACGCATACACAGAATTCTTATGACAGCAGTTGCAAATTTCTATCGTTTGTAGTGCTCTCAGAAAACTTGCCACAAAAACTGCTAATTTTGCCAAAAATCATCATTTTTATCAATTTTCACGTTCTTTAACAATTTCTCACTCGTTACCCACTCGAAAGTCACCAAAATGGGCACATAAAACTCTCAATGCCTGCCAGGCATTATGGTAAAGGCAAATGCTTCAAGGTAGAGCTTTTCTGTCGTGTCGGCTCCTTTGATCTCTTATAGGTCATAAAAGTCAATTTTTGAAATTCCCAAAATATAGACAAATTGAGTATCATTCGATAGCTACTGACGAGCTGAACAACTTTTCTAATAGAACTATGTGTCAGAAATGTAGTACCTGAAAGTTAGAGCAAGTTAAACTTTCAGGGCACAATTAGATGAAAAAGGCTCAGTTAACAATTGAAGAATGTACTGTGAACGACTGGCTGGATATCCCGGAGTTGTTTTAGAATTAAAATATTAGCCAACCTAAAAAATTAATTTGCAATATTAGTTGACCCAAATTTCGCTGCCGTTCTGTCTCAACAGGACCTTGGAGGGCAAATCACAGTAATTTTCAAGTTTTCCAACTTTATAGCTGTATATCTCTGCCACAGTTTGATTTCGAACTCTAATGTTTTGTCTTGTTTTTGAGAACATATGCACCTATATTGTGTGTGAAAATGAGCGAAATCCGTGTCTATCGATTTTGACCCAAAGCGACCCCCCCCCTTAAGCAGATGAAATTGTTGTCTTGTCTTGTCAACTTGTTGTTGTCAACTTGTTTTGAATTCTTGCTGTTTAATGATGTCTTGCTGTCTGCCCAAAGGGTAGATTCTATTGATTTGAAATTTCACTATACCAGAATCAAAAAATAAAGAAAAATGTTGGTTACTATTGTTTTTATGTTGATTGGACAGCTTCATTGGCTTATTTTTAGGCCAAAATTTATGGGGGAGATATAGAAGGGGCTCAAAGTTGCACCCCATCGATGGGGGGCTCACCAAAAATGGGGGAGGGATATATTTTTGGAAAACATTTTGCGAATTTTTACGTTTTTTGTGTAAAAACTGCCAAAAATAGCTAAACAAAACAATGACTAATTTTAGGTGTTTTTAAGCTAAAACAGCGAAAATTTCGTTAAAATTCCGGCGAAGCGGGAAAACTTTTTGAAAACTTAGGGTAAAATGGTGAAATTTAGCATTTTTTGGGTTATGTGGGAGAGGTTGCGGATTGGGGCCCTTCCAACAGTAAAAATACGCCAGGCTTTATGTTTTCTACTGTTTATTGGGTTGCCGCTTTTTTATCAAAAAGAGAACCCTTTCGCCTGCATATGTCGCAATATTTATTTATTATCCTCGTTCCCTGTCGCTTCTTTAACTTTTTATTGACAGGGCCAATTTGGCTAAAATTTTACATATATATATACATATGTATATACTTACGAGTTGCGGGCTGGGATGTCTTAGCGGACACCTGGGCGGCTCATCCCGCTGCAGGGTCGTGGGTTAGGTATATTTATGTACGTATATATAAATTATATATAATATTATATAATATTATAATATGGGTGTAAAGGCGTCTGCGCGGCCCCCTGGAGACCGTGTTGGCCTGGTGCCAGTTAATTAGAGGTCCGGGAGGGGTAAATAGGTTACCATCGTAAACATCTCAAGTAGTATATACTACAAGTACCACCATGCTAATTTTGGTTCGAATTCGAAACTTCGAATTTTTGCACTAGGCGATTGTTACCGTGTGTTTATTTTTCTAGTTAAATAACGCTTTTTGGAAACGCATTCGGCTAAGTGTTGGAACGATGTGGGCATTTTGAACCCATACTACTACGTACGTATATGTTGGTAGACAGTATCCCCCATACTACTATGTATATATATGTTGGTAGGCAGTATTCCCCCGATGCTACCTTTTTTGGTTATTTTGGCACCTGGCCAATTTTGACTTTGTGCCAAGGTCCCAAAGTCGGACTTTCGCTATTTTGGCACAAATTTTGGTCAAGAAAAGTTTTCGATTTTACACTTCAAATTTCAATTTTTCTGGCAGTTTTTCGCTGCACTGTGCAATTCTTTCATAAAACCAAGCTACAACCTTGGTTTTAAAAATATTTTAGCGGAACGTTTTGAAAATATTCTTGAAATTTTTGTTAAAATTGTGCTAATTTTTCATTACTTTGTCTAAAATATAAACGGATATCTGGATATTTTTTCTAAAATCGGATATTGTCCGGATCTCCAGAACCCATCCATCCAGTGCTTTCGAATGATACCTAGCTTGCCCGGAAAAAATGATCTTTGAAAAATCGACTTTTTGATAATTATACAAGAATAAAAATGCTCTGATGGAACATGAAAAGCTTTTCAAGCTGCTTTGTTCTGTATATACTTTTGGTTGACGATTAAATTTTTAAAGTTTCTTTTATGAAACTGACATTTTTACTTAAGGACGAAATGAAACAGGACAAGAATAAAAATGCTCCGGTGGAGCATGAAAAATGCAATATGGGTGACATTACGTTGTAAATAGGCAGAGGACTAGGTTTTAAAACGTTAATGTGCAGGGTTGGGAGTCTCGGTCTCGCTCACCCAAAAGTCTCTGTCTCGGACCGGGACCGGAAATATTGTACTTACTTGTACTTGGTCACCATTATCTTCGCCACGAAGACATCGGTGGCCTTCGGTTAGCCTTAGATGTGATCTCCTTCCACTGAGCTCTGTCCGTTGCCAGTGTTTTTACAGTGTCACTCCAGTCGAAGCGACCTATAGAGTACAAGGCCATAGGATTTTTTAGATCGTTGCGGACATTTTGCTCCCAGGTCTGGCGTGGCCGGCCTCGTCTCATCCGCCAGGCCGGCGGAATGGCGGCAAAGAATGATCTTGTTGGGAGGCGGCTGTCATCCATTCGCGCAACATGACCCAGCCATTTCAGGCGGTTTGTTCTCATGCGACATTCCATTGGAGTTCTATTTCCGGCACGGTCTCTCAGTTCGGAGTTGGCAACTCGATCCTCGCGAGACAATCCCAGAATACGACGAAGGCAGCTGTTTTCAAACACCTCCAGCATGCGGATATCAGTTTTACGAAGGGGAGTAGTCTCTAATCCATATAGCAGCACTGACATAACCATACTGTCGAAAACCCTCAGTTTGGTGCGCACAGAAATTTCTCGACGGCGCCACAGGCATTTGCCAAGCTGGTTGAAAACGCTTAAGGCTTTACCAATCCTGCACTTAATTTCTGTCATTGGCGAACCGTCAGCCGCAATTTGGCTTCCGAGATAAGGAAAGGTTTCTACTCCTTCAATAATATCATTTCCTACCGTTAGATCATCAGTAAGGGCAGTTGACGAGATGTACTTGCATTTTGCAGCGTTTAATTTCAGCCCAACCGGTTCACTATGCAGTACAACGGTGTTGATCAATCGCTGCATATCATTTGCATTATCCGCCAGCATCGCAATATCATCAGCATATTCCAAATCGGCGATTAAATCGTTTTCACAGATGTTTACACCGTCTTCTGGCTGGACACTCTTAGACATGACTCGATCTACGGCGAGAAGGAACAATAGTGGGGATAGGACATCTCCCTGTCTTACACCGGTTGTTACAGTAAACGGTTCGCTTAGTTCACCGTAAACACGAACTCTCGTTGTTGAGTCGTTGTACATGTTCCTAATCAGGTTAACGTAAGTAGCTGGAACGCCGCTGGCAGCTAGAAGCTTCCACAGTGTGTTTCTATCAACCAACACTATCAAAGGCGGCGGAGAAGTCAAGAAAGGCAGCAATAGTAGGCTGGTCGTATTGATGACGACGTTCAAGTATTTGGCGGAGGGCAAAAATTTGATCGATTGTTCCACGACCTTTACGGAAGCCTGCCTGATTTTCCCTGGCGGCAGAGTCCAGTTCAGAGCTGAGTCTCTCCAAAATAACAATTGACAAGATCTTGCCAGCAACTGGAAGTAAGGAGATTCCCCGATAACTTTTGCACAAGCGCTTATCTCCTTTTTTAAAAACAGGAATCAAAATCGCTTCCTGCCATCTTTTCGGGGTCTTTCCGTTGCGCCACACAGACTGGAACAGTTCCGCTAATTTCGGAGCTATAATGTGAGCTGCCTCTTTGTAGATCTCGGCCGGGAGCCGGCCGTCCGGCTGCTTTCCCCCGTTTCAAGGCATTGATAGCCTTAAGGATCTCTTCCTGGGTTGGTGGGTGGATGGCAATATTGCCGTTCGGCTGCGCATTGTTTGATAGCACCTCCAGCTCAGCGTCAGCTCTACCCGGGGCGGGTCGGTTTAGCAGCTGTGAGTAATATTTTGCCCATTGTCGCAGTCGTTCGGGTTTAGAACGAATAGATCGGCCGCTGTCGTCCAATATGGACTCGCTGACAGTAGCTCTGCGACCAGTAGCGTCTCTTAATAAGGAAAATAGTTTTCTGGAGTTGCCGCAAGCGGCGGCTCGCTCCATATTTTCCGCCGCCGTTCTCCACATATTTTCTCTGTCAGCTTTCAAGCTAGCACGCAGCCGTTTGGTTAATTCCTTCCTTTTCCAGGGATTAGGGGCATTCCGCTTCTGATCGGATAGGGACATAGTTGATTCGCTCAAAGGAATTGTCCGTGGTTTCGGGGGTCGGTAGCCGAGGACTTCTTTGGCAGTTTCCTGCAGTCACTAGCGTAGCCAGAAAAAAATTTCGGGGGGGGAATGCAAAATTTTTTCGGGGGGTCTGGGGGCGGCGCCCCCCAGAAGCTGAGGAATTTTTCTATTTCGTGACCTTTGTGGAATTTTTACAGAGCATTCGTTGAAATTACAATAGTATTTAAGGCGTAGTGCGTGTTCATGCACCCAAATGATGCAGAAGGTGGACAAAGTACACCAAATAGGGTAATTGGTGCTCAGTTTTTAGTGCGAAACACTTATTATAATGGTATATTACACTTATTTCGCGCCGAAGGCGCGAAAATTTTTTGAAAAATGGGCGTTTTACACATGGCAGGAGAAAATTCATGGGGGACAACACAATTTCGGGGGGGAATTCCCCCCATTCCCCCCCCCTGGCTACGCGCCTGCCTGCAGTGCTGCTTCCATGGAGTTCCAAGCTTCGTTTGGATCTTCCATGTTACCCAGCACGCTGAATCGGTTGCTCAACTTGATAGTGAAGTTGTGCTGTACAACTCTACTGGCAAGGAGGTCAACGTTTAGTTTCTTCTGGCATGAGTAACGTTGTTGCGATGATCTCAGCCGCAGTTTAAGTCGACATAGCACCAATTCATGATCGCTGGGCAAGCTGGTCCCGCGTCGGACTCGCACATCCTGAACTGAGGAAGCCCATCTTTGGCGGACTAATACAAAGTCGATCAGTTTTCTTGAGTTTCCAGCATTACTGTACCAGGTGAGACGGTGGCTGGGCTTATGCTGAAAGAAGGTGTTCATCACTTTTAGTTGGTAGTTGGCAGCAAAGCTAACTAGGCGGAGACCATTGTCGTTCATACTTCCACTGCCAAAGCACCCGATGGTATGTTCCCATCCAGATCTGTCTGTGCCAACTTCCGCATTGAAATCGCCGCAAATTAATAGTATGTCGGATCTAGGGCAGTTTTAGACAATGCTGCTGAGCTGGTGGTAAAGGGAATTTTTGAAAAAAGGGTCCGATATCTCAGTCGGGGAGTAGCAGGCTGCCACAGATACATTGTGGAACTGGCCTCGGAAACGGGCAACCATTATCCTTTCGTTGATGGATTCAACACTTATGGTAGCTTTTGCTACTCTGTCCGAGATAACTATAGCAACGCCTTCCGTCTTGTTTGTGTCGTGCCCACTGTGATGTATGGTGTAGCTTCCGTTGTCGGCTTTGATTCGCACTGACCCGATGTTAGGAATTCTTGCTTCGGTGATGCAGGCGATATCTATTTGCAGATTCTCTAAATCACGCACATGCAGATGTTGACGGTCAGGGGACGAAATGCTGTTCACATTCCAGGTAGCCAATCTCATTTCATCATCAGTAGTTATTACCCGAGGATTGTCTTGAGTCATTAAATTAAGGAGATGATTAGTTACAATTTGATCTTCTTCCGTAAAGCCTTCAAAGTTACTGTTTGTAGAAAGATTGAAAATATCCATATAGCATAAAGCCTCAGGGAAAAGGAAGGGACCGCCAAGTGGAGCCCTGGAACATCTTGGCTACCCAAATATTAGATACCCCGCTAAGGACTGAACTTTACTCGTCAGCCATTCATCCTTTCGGCGCAGGGTCGACCAAGGATTGAGAATCACCATCATATAGCTAACCAAAGGATACTCGGCTAGGATACAACCGCACGTCGCCACTGCGCAGCCGGACTTTTGTTCGTGGTTTGTCACCCACTAGTCTCTCGACCGGTTATAGCGCCGGTTACCCGCAAAATATTGTGAAAACATCAAAATTCAGCGAAATTTTTAAATCAATGTAACAAAAATTATATAACTGACGAGGTGCGGAAACCGTATGTTTATGTGTATAAAGCCCCAAATACTGGTCCTAATCCTTAAAAACTGGAAGAAACTAAGCTTTAGCTTAAAATTGCTAGTATCGGTCTCGCTCAAAAGCCGAGACTTGGCCAGTCTAGGTCACGGTCTCGGTACCCTGTTCTCGGTCTCGGTGAAATATCGGTCTCGCGCAACCCTGTTAATATGGGAGGGGCAGGTTGTAAATGCCTGGAGGACTAGGTTAAAAGCGAACTAAATATGAACCAGCTTCGCTGAACAACCCATATTCGCGGTCACTCATGCTCCACTCCACATATATATGACATATACGAGTAAGATCTACATTCTTCTGCTTTCCAAGCAAGAACGACGATTTTGAAATATTAAAGCTTATTTCAAATAAACAATGCAGCTCTGGTAACGAAGGGTCCAAGGTGTTTTACTGCACTGTCCTGGGCTTATTCTAGGGATGTTTTCGTGGGAGGGGTTTCTTGGCTTCCTCCTCCCAAAAGTCCGAGGGGCAAAGAATTGGGGGGGGGCGAAAATTTGTCGAAAAATATGCTATAAATACCACTATTTTTCTAGCATGTACTGTAAAAGTTGATTTTTATCGCAAAAATAAGCAGATTTTGTGTTGAATGGGGCAAAAATTGTGTAAAAGAATCTCCGGCAAAGCCACTAGAATAAGCCCAGCTGTCGGCGCACAATCTTGTATTAAGTTGATGCGAAAAGCAGTTGACATTTCGTACGTGTACTGCATTTCGTATATATAAGTTGCATAACGAGTACAACTACATCCTTGCAGAGTCATGCTGACAAATTGTAAATTTTTAAAGTACTGTACTGTCGATAGCAACTGTCTGGCAGTTTTCACGAATATGGGTTGTGTTGTTCAGCGAAGTAGGTCAATGTTAGTGCGCTCTTAACCTAGCCCTCTTGTCATTTACAACCTGCCCCTCCCTCCCATATTACCTAGTCCTCTGTGCGCTTAAAACTTAGTGTCACCCATTTCCTGTTAAAATTTTTAAAAATTGAGCTTACTTTCTGCCTTTAAGGCCCGGCCCCGGCTCCGCGTTTGTCCCCGGCCCCAGTATGGGGGCCGCAATTTGGCCCCGACCCCGGTAGTGGCGGCCCCGGCGCATCTCTAATATATATTTGCTTGACTGGTTTCTTGGAGTTAACACATTCTTCTTGTTAAGTTCATTCTGCTGTTTCTCCAAACCTGTGATTGTTTGATAGTTTTTGTGTGTTGTTGTAGGCACTGCTGAAGAAACAAGCGGTCGAGCAAAACCGCTTACTGAACCAGCGACCAATGGCTACGGTACCGATGCTGCCATAAATGGCTCGCTGAGTGATCAATCGTCGTTAAGCGGTGCCCCTGAAAGTCGCAGATCGAACTTCAGTAGTCAAATGTCCTTTCGAATTGCAACATTCCTGAAGTTGGACCCGCTTTCTGATAAAAGTTTGATGGATTACAATAGAAGCAGTTTTCGTCAATACTGGATGCCTGGTACGCAAACAGTGTAGCTGCTGTGAATAATTTTGGAGACTAGATGCTGAAACCACTATTGTGTTAAACCAACCAATTAAAATAAAAGGGGCCAAAAATTGCATTTGGAAGCACGTATACACACGATCATGTTATTGCTTCAGTCAATTGATCATAGCAAGGTTAATAAGTCAAAAGGCATCAAGTGGTTCCCGCCCGACATTTTTCCGTTTATAGAATGAGTTTATAATATTCGGGGTCCCATAACTCATTTGTCCTATATTTTGACGCGTTAACCCTATTACGACTATTTATCTACGTAACGAGAGCTTTCGAATGATACCCATATTGTTGGGTTTCCGTTACTTTCAATTTTGACCCATTTTGACCGGTTTTGGCCATTTTTGATCTCCTTGAGGCTCCGTATCTCATTTTCCCCACATTTTGGTGCGTTGGCTCTATTACAACTTTTCATCTACGTAACGAGAGCTTTCGAATGATACCAATATTAGGCAGTTTCCGTTACTTTCAATTTTTACCCATTTTGACCGTTTTTGGTCATTTTTGACCATTTTGCGGCCTCGTATCTCATTTTTCCCACATTTTGGTGCGTGGGCACTATTGCAACTTTTTATCCACACATCGATAGCTTTCGAATGGTATCCATATTGGGGGGTTTCCGACAACTTTTAATTTTGGCCATTTTGACCGTTTCTGGCCATTTTTGACCCCTTTGGAACCACGTAACTCATTTTTCCTACGTTTTGACGCTTTGGCCCTATTACAACTTTTTATCCACGCAACGAGAGCGTTCGAATGACACCGGTATCAGCCGTATCCGACAATTTTCAATTTTGGCCCATTTTGACCGTTTCTGGCCATTTTTGACCCCTTTGGAGCCCCGTAACTCATTTTTCCTACATTTTGACGCTTTACCCCTATTACAACTTTTTATCTACGCAACGAGAGGTTTCGAATGACGCCCACATTAACCCAATCGGACAACTTTTAATTTTGACCCATTTTGACCGTTTTTGGCCATTTTTGACCCCTTTGAGGCTCCGTAGCTCATTTCTCCTACATTTTGGCGCTTTACCCCTATTATAACTTTTTACCTACGCAACGAGAGCTTTCGAATGATACCCATATTGGGGGGTTTTCGTCACTTTCAATTTTGACCCATTTTGACCGGTTTTTACCATTTTTGACCCTTTTGAGGCCCCGTAACTCTTTTCTCCTAAATTTTGGCGCTTTACCCCTATTACGATTTTTTACCTACACACCGAGAGCTTTCGAATGACACCCATATTGGGGGGTTTCCTTCACCTTCAATTTTGACCATTTGCAGCATCACCGTATCGAGTAATTGCGAATTGTGTGACACTATGCTACCCAGGTGCCCGAAGGGGCTTCCCGCATCGGGTGCCACCCTACATGCAAAATTTCAGGCCAACTAGTTGACTCTAGCTCGAGATAAAGGCGGAAAACCCCTTCAAACGGCCGTTTTGGCCGTTTTTGGCCATTTTTGACTATTTCCGACCTCATAACTCAAAATGGGTGCATTTTCAGGCCTTGACCCTATTACAACTTTTTCATTACTCGCCGAGAGCTTTCGAATGATACCAAAATTAGCTCATTTGGACAACTTTTTTATTTTACTCATTTTTACTCACGGGGGTGCTCCGGGAGCACCTCTGCTCCCCCGGGGCTCCCCGCGCTTCCGGGAGCAGTTCAAGTCAAGACCTTCAAAATGAGGTATCAACCACCTCTCTACCCCTTTCCAATCTCGAGATAAAGGGGGGGGACACGAAAATGTGAACAATAATAAGAAGAACTAGCGCTACTGCAAGAATGTGTTGCCCACAACAGGTTTTTCTGTATATTTTCTGCCATAACTTCCGCTAGACGCATTTTCATAAAACGTCGCAAGAATGAAAGTTGTTCAGCTTGACGAGCTCTTTCGTTTGAGTACCATATCGACCACTTTTGGAAAAATTTTTCAAAATCCGGAATTTTCCGGAGCGAATATCTCGAAATCCGTAAATTTTCCGGAAATTTCGATTTCAGTTTCGCAATCAGCGTGGTCGAATTACCCCACGACCAACCTTTGACCGAAATCGGAGACAAAAAATTTTTTGGTCCAAAATCCGGGTTTTCGTGAATTCCCGGGTTTTCAGTTTTTCGGTCATAACTTTCGCTAGACGCATTTTTTTAAAATGTCGCAAGAATGAAAGTTGTTCAGCTTGACGAGCTCTTTCGTTTGAGTACCATATCGACCACTTTTGGAGACATTTTTCAAAATCCGGAATTTTCCGGAGCGAATATCTCGAAATCCGTAAATTTTCCAAAAATTTCGATTTCAGTTTCGAAATCAGCGTGGTCGAGTTACCCTATGACCAACTTTTGAGCGAAATCGGAGACAAAAAATTTTTGACCAAATTTTGGATTTTGAAATTTCGCCTTGGTCCCCCCTTACCATTCGAAAAATTCCGGGATTCGCCATTCCCGGAATTCGGAAGGTATCGGACTGCCCAACTGAGGATCCAATGTCCTAGTCAAGGGCTTCAAAATGAGGTATCAACCACCCCTGTACCCCTTCCCAATCTCGAGATCTAGGGGGGGGACAGACGGATAATAATAATAATAATAATAATAAATCCTACCGGCATCAACGGGTTGTCGCAGCCATTTTCCTCTTATCTAAAGGGCGAAAACTCAGTTTTGGTACATTTTCAGGCTTTGGTGCTATTGCAACTTTTTTCCTACTCGCTAAGAGCTTTCGAATGAGTACCATAGAGTCTACTTTTGTGACAATTCTTAGAAATTCGCTTTTCCGGGAATTCCCGGATTTTCGGTTTTTCGGCCATAACTTTCGCTGGACGCATTTCCGGAAAATGTCGCAAGAAGGAAAGTTGTTAAGCTCGACGAGCTCTTTCATTTGAGTACCATGTCGACCACTTTCGGAGAAGTTTTCCAAAATCCGGAATTTTCCGGGTCCAATATCTCGAAATCCGTAAACTTTCCGGAAATTTCGATTCCAGTTTCGAAATCAGCGTGGTCGAATTACCCTATGACCAACTTTTGAGCAAAATCGGAGACAAAAAATTTTTAAGCCCAAAATCCGGGTTTTCGTGAATTCCCGGATTTTCAGTTTTTCGGCTATAACTTTCGCTAGACGCATTTCCGGAAAATGTCGCAAGAAGGAAAGTTGTCCAGCTTGACGAGCTCTTTCATTTAAGCTCCATATCGACCACTTTTGGGGAAAATTTTCAAATTCCGGTATTTTCCGGGGCGAATATCTCGAAATCCGTAAATTTTCCGGAAAATTCGTTTTCGGTTTCGAAATCAGCGCGGTCGAATTACCATATGACCAACTTTTGAGCGAAATCGGAGACAAAAAATTTTTACGTTTCCCTTGGTCCCCCCTTACCATTTTTAAAAATTCCGGGAGCCGCCATTCCCGGAATCCGAGAGATATCGGGATGCCCTTACAAACGGGAGCACTTCAGGTCACCCTACAACTATGGTGAGAATTTCAGCCCGATCGGTCCAGCCAATCTCGAGAAAAAGGGGGGGGACACAAATGTTGACCGGAATAATAAATAAATAAATAAATAAAGAAACTTAGCCATAACAAAGGGTTGTCTTTTTTTAAAAAAAATGCGACAACCCAATAATAATAATAAGCACAGACCAATAACAAAGTGTTGCCCATTCCTTTGGAAAAGTGGGCAACACAATAAGTCAAAAGGCATCAAGTGGTTCCCGCCCGTCATTTTTCCGTTTATATACGAAATGGTTTCATTTTTAGGAAGAGTATTGCGATTGAGCCTTTTGCGTCTATAACAACTTTTTATCTACTCAGCGAGACCTTTCGAATGACACCAGTATTAATCTATTCCGACAATTTTCAATTTTCACCCATTTTGACGGTTTTTACCATTTTTGACCCTTTTGGGGCCCCGTAACTCATTTGCCCTACATTTTGGAGCTTCGGTCCTATTACAACTTTTTATCTACTCAACGAGAGCTTTCGAATGACATCGTTATCGATCGGATCCGACAATTTTCAATTTTGACCCATTTTGACCGGTTTTGGCCATTTTTGACCCCTTTGAGGCCCCGTAACTCATTTCTCCTACATTTTGGCGCTTTACCCCTATTACAACTTTTTACCTACGCAACGAGAGCTTTCGAATGATATCCATATTGAGGGGGTTTCCGTCACTTTCAATTTTGACCATTTGCAGCATCACCGTGTCGAGTACTTGCGAATTGCGTGACACTATGGTACCCAGGTGCCCGGAGGCTCTTTCCGCATCGGGTGCCACCATACATGCAAAATTTCAGGCCAACTAGTTAACTCTAGCTCGTGATAAAGGCGGAAAACCCCTTCAAACGGCCGTTTTGGCCGTTTTTGGCCATTTTTGAACCTTTTTCGCCTCATAACTCAAAATGAGTACATTTTCAGGCCTTGACCCAATTACAACTTTTTCATGGCTCGACGAGAGCTTTCGAATGATACCAAAATTAGCTCATTTGGACAACTTTTTTATTTTACTCATTTTTACTCACGGGGGTCCTCCGGGAGCACCTCTGCTCCCCAGGGGCTCCCCGCGCTTCCGGGAGCAGTTCAAGTCAAGACCTTCAAAATGAGGTATCAACCACCTCTCTACCCCTTCCCAATCTCGAGATAGAGGGGGGGGGGACACGAAATTGTGGACAATAATAATAATAATAATAATAAGTCAAAAGGCATCAAGTGGTTCCCGCCCGACATTTTTCCGCTTATAGAATGAGTTTATAATATTCGGGGTCCCATACCTCATTTGTCCTATATTTTGACGCGTTAACCCTATTATGACTATTTATCTACGTAACGAGAGCTTTCGAATGATACCCATATTGTTGGGTTTCCGTTACTTTTAATTTTGACCCATTTTGACCGGTTTTGGCCATTTTTGACCATTTTGCGGCCTCGTATCTCATTTGTCCCACATTTTGGTGCGTGGGCACTATTAGCAGCTTTTTATCCACACATCGAGAGCTTTCGAATGGTATCCATATTGGGGGGTTTCCGACAACTTTTAATTTTGGCCATTTTGACCGTTTCTGGCCATTTTTGACCCCTTTGGAGTCCCGTAACTCATTTTTCCTACATTTTGACGCTTTACCCCTATTACAACTTTTTACCTACGCAACGAGAGCTTTCGAATGATACCCATATTGGGGGGTTTCCGTCACTTTCAATTTTGACCATTTGCAGCATCACCGTATCGAGTAATTGCTAATTGCCTGACACTATGGAACCCAGGTGCCCGGAGGGTCTTCCCGCATCGGGTGCCACCCTACATGGCAAATTTCAGGCCAACTAGTTGACTCTAGCTCGAGATAAAGGCGGAAAACCCCTTCAAACGGCCGTTTTGGCCGTTTTTGGCCATTTTTGACCATTTTTCGCCTCATAACTCAAAATGAGTGCATTTTGAGGCCTTGGCCCAATTACAACTTTTTCATTACTCGTCGAGAGCTTTCGAATGATACCAAAATTAGCTCATTTGGACAACTTTTTTATTTTACTCATTTTTACTCACGGGGCTGCTCCGGGAGCAACCTTGCTCCCCCTTGGCTCCCCGCGCTTCAGTCAACACTTCACCCCACCCCCAACCCCCCGTGAAAATTTCAGCCCAAAATGTCAACCTAGCAAAAGTTAGAGGGGGGGACAGGGGGTGGTAACGAGATGAATAATAACCAGAGAACCAGAACCACCACCTTCGATTTTTAAAAATTTAAATTTTAAATTCCCTGCCCTGGTCGACTGGGTGGAGATAGAGTGATGAAATTCACGGATGCACACCTTCTTTTCACGCTCTTCAAAATGAGGTATCAACCACCTCTCTACCCCTTCCCAAACTCGAGTTCTAGGGGCGAAAAACAACTGATAATAGGCGTTTCCAGAGAACCAGAACCACCACCTAAGATTTTTAAAAATTTAAATTTTAAATTCCCTGCCCTGGTCGACTGGGTGGAGATAGAGTGATGAAATTCACGGATGCACACCTTCTTTTCACGCTCTTCAAAATGAGGTATCAACCACCTCTCTACCCCTTCCCAAACTCGAGATAGAGGGGGGGACAGGGGTGGTCACGAGATTAATAATAACAAGCAAATTGGCATGAATGGGTTGCCGCTGGCATTTTTCCTCTTATGCCATTAGTTTTTTCCGTTTATAGTAATGGGTTTTGCCGATGATTGCTACAATGGCATTTATGCGGAGATAAACACCTTTTTTATATCAAGTCGTGATCACATCTGATCTTTGTGACTGATCTCTGATCTCAAGCTTCCATTTGTAGTTGCCATAAATCTGAAACACAAAAACAGCAATATACATTTATGTGACCATCAAATACAATTAAAGCCTACATTGTCCACGGAGAGGAAACCTCTCTACCTCTTTCGTGCATTGTTCTATCTGTTTTAAATTTCAATTTTTGCTTTTTTTGTCAGCTTGAGAGATATTCGAAGTATAGAACGCACAAAAGAAGCATCCCCATCGCAGTAGGGGCCGCCCCCGATGGCGTGTAGGAGAGCACACGGGTTTTTGTTTTTTTTTATTAAAAAATCACACACAATATGTACAACAGCAACAATACAAAACATAACATTTGCAAAACAGAAATTTTTTATGTTTCTCTGACATGACCAATTTAACACCAAGTAATTCCTTGTTAATTTTCCAAAGGTGTCCAAGCTGATGCCAATCCATTCCATGCCGTAGATTTCTTCTGTTAGCTCTGTGATTAAGTGATGTTACGTTAACTGATACCATCATACAGAGAGCAATGAACTGCTCTGTATGTATCAGCATATCTTCAAACTTTAATATTAAGTTTGCCTATCTACACGTAAAGTCAGCTGTAGGATACACTGTAATACAAAAGTGAAGATTCACAGATGCGAATGTGAGCATTTAGCTGCACATTTTACTTAGCCTACTGTTGCTAGACAGCTTTATCAAATTTGTTTTTACAGTCAATCTCCGTTTAACTGATCTTTGTCAACAAACACCGCCTATCTGTTTGATCGATAACTAAATTCTCTCAAAGAAAATTGTCCAAAGACTGGTTGGATGGAAACCGCTGCACCAACACTGAATGGAGAAAATAGAGCAGTTAAAGTAAACACAATTCGGAAATAGAATAAGGACATATGTCCAGCATCTACTGTAACGTTAGCAGCCACCAGATGCTGTTGGGCCCGAACAGAACAGGATACGCTAACATATCTGGAAGGGAAAGCTTGAAAGTTGAAATTCATTGCAGAAATTACTAAATGCAGGTACCGTAAGAAATTGATAGATTTATGAGCTATATCTGCAATTGACGAGAATAGACATTATAGAAGCATTGAAAGTGTCAAATCAAAAGAGATCTTTTCTACAAAAGTGTAAAAAAGTACTTGCAACCGAAGACGTAGTTCTCAAAATGCAGACACTGTTGCGTGTGAGCAATGAACTGCACACTGAAAGCAAACTGAAGGAAGAAGTGAGAACTCAATTCTGCAGCAGAAGGCAAAGTTTAATCTTTCACTAACGATCCAATCAAGAATACTAATCCACTATTGCAGACATAAAAGCAAACTGTACCCAAGCAATAAAAGTCTTTAGTGCGTGAAAAAGTTTAAGAAAAACGGTCCAGGACAATTCCACAATGAAACTGTACCAAGGTTGTTGGAAAATTAGGTACTAAAAATAGTGAGGATAATAAATGTCATCCAGTGAATAGCAGCTCTACATATCAAAGAAATCTTTAACAGAAGCGTACATCCAATAATATCATTCTTCAGACGATTTCATAAGTGTGAGCAATGAACTGCACACTGCACTAGAAAGTTTGAAACATTTTGTGTTTAAATTTATGGCTATGGTTTTAAAAGTTTCAGCTCATCACATAAGCTCAGTAAAGCACATAGAGATCAATTGCTACCAAATTGTCACTAACAGAATATGACTACCTATGCCTAGGCACACTGCTTCGTACAACTTTGAAAAGTACGTGCAGCTAACATTTTACCTTATCACTCATCATATTCTACTTATTCCTATAAAAAATCGAATTAAGGCTAGTATTTAATGTCCGTCAGTATACAAGGCATAACAACAGTGGCAGTTAGCAGAAGCAAACACAAACAGTAGAGTAAGTAAGAAAAAACCTAAAGCAGTAAGTAATGAACAGTTATAAACAAGGAACAAAACAAACCTAAATTCCACAAGAGCTAAGTCATAGTAATGTGTTTCGATCAATTTGGTTCATTGAAAATGCCCATACAGAATATTACCAACTGATGAGAAGAAGATTGACCCGTTCTCACCAACTAAAATATTCTGTTTTTCTATAAATTTAGATTCAAACAAATGTTAATATTATAATGAAAAAGACGTTTCAATTGTCGTTTGCTAACACAACTATTCTAGAAGCAGCGCCTAGTGGTTTCAGTAAAGACGTAGTAGAATATTTAACTAAATATTTAAATGAGATAGCAAACATTACCAGACTTAGTAGCTGATCACAAAGCAATATACCAACACACAATGAACAGAGGCATAAGATTACAGTTAGAAAAAACAATACAAAAGAATTCAGTACAGCATAATAAAGTACAGTTTACAAAATGTTTACAACATATATGACAGTCTACAAGACACGACGAGTCTACCTTGCTCTGCGTTACAGATACATTACTGTCCTATCTTTCAATAACTAATGTTTAATATTATCACTAATATTCGTGTTATCTTATATCTTCTACTATAAAGGCATGACAATGTTTCTGTACACTGTAGTTTCAATCAGATTGTGTATTAAAACTATATGCAGTTCAAACACTACAAGGTGAGAAGAAGATTGACCCGTCCTCTGCCTATGAGTAATGTCTGAACTGACGATTGAGAGTTGAGAGTTCCCTGTATAATTCCCACATAGTACAGAAACAAAGGCACTGTTAACCAATGAACGGTTGTATCAATCAGTACAAATTTGCTACTTTCATTTTGTATTAATAGAATTGCATTTGACGCATCGTTTTTCAGTGCATCCAATTGAAGCATTCATTACAGCAAGCCCACAGCAAACAGTTATGCATACACTCTCTACATATCCAACCACAATCCCTATACCCGCACTAACATACAACATTTAGAGTTACCTTTTCCCAACAGAAAGACCATATCAGCATACTAATCTACCTTATACTCATTTAAAGGTATATACCTATTGCAGTGCGTTACAGATTCGTTACTGTCCTATCTTTCAATAACTAATGTTTAATGTTGTCAATAATATTATACTAGTGTTATCTTATATCTTCTACTATAAAGGCATGACAATGTTTCTGTACACTGTAGTTTCAATCAGATTGTGTATTAAAACTATATGCAGTTCAAACACTACAAGGTGAGAAGAAGATTGACCCGTCCTCTGCCTATGAGTAATGTCTGAACTGACGATTGAGAGTTGAGAGTTCCCTGTATAATTCCCACATAGTACAGAAACAAAGGCACTGTTAACCAATGAACGGTTGTATCAATCAGTACAAATTTGCTACTTTCATTTTGTATTAATAGAATTGCATTTGACGCATCGTTTTTCAATGCACCCAATTGAAGCATTCATTACAGCAAACCCACAGCAAACAGTTATGCATACACTATCTACATATCCAACCACAATCCCTATACCCGCACTAACATACAACATTTAGAGTTACCTTTTCCCAACAGAAAGACCATATCAGCATACTAATCTACCTTATACTCATTTAAAGGTATATACCTATTGCAGTGCGTTACAGATTCGTTACTGTCCTATCTTTCAATAACTAATGTTTAATGTTGTCAATAATATTATACTAGTGTTATCTTATATCTTCTACTATAAAGGCATGACAATGTTTCTGTACACTGTAGTTTCAATCAGATTGTGTATTAAAACTATATGCAGTTCAAACACTACAAGGTGAGAAGAAGATTGACCCGTTCTCTGCCTATGAGTAATGTCTGAACTGACGATTGAGAGTTGAGAGTTCTCTGTATAATTCCCACATAGTACAGAAACAAAGGCACTGTTAACCAATGAACGGTTGTATCAATCAGTACAAATTTGCTACTTTCATTTTCTATAAATAGAATTGCATTTGACGCACTGTTTTTCAATGCACCCAGTTTACTCTATTGAAGCAATCATTACGTCACGCGCATACCAAGCATTACACATACACTACGTAACTACGTTTCAAAGACTAATCTTGAAGTTTTCTCAGTCACACTCCCTATGATTATTTGATCTACAAAAGCATAAACAACAAACAGGACAACTATCAACTCACATCCTATGTTACTGTTAATCGGTACAACTGAGTCACCAAACAAAAAGCACACATATACTGGGGGACCTATAGAAATTGCGATAACAGGGAAGGGGCGGAGGCGGGAAAGGGGGAGGGTGAAGGATCTACTGGAGTGGTATGAACAGCAGACAGAAAGAGGCCAGATTTAGAATTAAACGTTTCAGGCAGAAGGAAAGGACAGTACTGACTTACTGGTACTTACAGGTTAAGGTAGTCAATAGCACGAGTACTGACACCCTTTTCTGGTTTGTCATGTGTCAGCTCTGTGGCATACAGGACATCCAAGCTGCAGCTGATACGCGGGAAAGCTGGATCAAAGAAGACAACACTGCCAGGTATATATTTGAGCACCTTGGAGATGACTGAATTCTGCTGCACAAATCGAAAATAGTTGCCAACCAGTATAAGACCCAGACGATGTCGGGTTAGAGCAACCGTGGCGTGTCTGGGATCTGCCAATAGGCCTTCTTTGGTGTCCGGACAGCAGAAAACATCGTCGAAGGTGGACTCCGTCAGGGCAAGAACAGTAAATTCAAATGTTTGTCCTTGAGCAGCAGCTTCAGATTCGATCGTTAACCACTCCACACTATCAAGCCGATCCACCACACAATACCGGATAAAATCCGCTGCCTGACGATGCATGCTCATAATTCCAACTGTGAACTGCAGCTGCTGATCCGGATGATGACGCAACAGATCAAACTGTTGCACAATATCGGCAATGGCCAGAGCTTCTTCCACATTGACACTAGAATAGCGGTCCACTGGAATCTGTTGGCCCTCAACATGCACAAAGCAGATCGTGTTGGCATGAAAGGCGCTCTGAAGGAACGGTGACAGATCTTTGGCATGCTGCAGCTGTAGTTGCAACTCGTTAGAAAAATTGGATATCATTTTGTGATCCAATGACCACAGTCGGGACATCACATCAGCAGTTTCACTGTTGCAGCGAAGAGTAGTGTACAGGAAAATGCAGTGCTGCTCACTGAACTGATGGCCCTGGGCTTGACAACAGGCTATTACAAAGGTCAAGGCGGACTCATTGCCATAAAAGGCTCTGTAGTGAACGAAATCAGAATCCATCATCACCTCGCCCTGACAAGGATCACCAACCAGAATCACACGATCCGCTTTCATTGCCACCTCCAGATAGGGAATGATGGGAAGGAGAGATCCTTCGTCGATGAACAGGTAGTCCACATCAAATTCATCCTTGTGCAGCCGGGACCAGTAGTCAGAGGAAAGATCGACCGTAGAAATGATGATTTTAGCACGTCGAACCAGTGATTGAAGCCGCAAATCCAGTGGAGACGATTGCTCCTCTGCTACAGTCGGCACTGTTACGCACTTGATACCCATAGCTTCATAGCGTTGTGACACTAGAGGGAACTGCTTTCGGCTGACAAACACCAAAATGGCATCATTATCCAGAGACAGTCCTCTACAGGCAGCCTGAATCTTGACAGCCAAATTCTCCACTGCGGCATTGGTGACAGCCAGTGCCACAATTTTTCTTGCATTCGGGCGCTGCACCAAGCCAGCAATTGTGCTGCCGATCAGAACACTTTTACCAGATCCGGCGACACCACTGACCACCATCCCGTTGACTTTTCTAGACTGCATCGTGAGCATTTTCGTTTCCGCTTTCTGATAGTTCAGCTCTGAGTCACAGGTACAGTCATCATCCGGTCCAGCTCCACAATGATCCAGCCTCACATGATCAGCAGAAGCATCTGGTTCACCAGTGGGACGCGTCAGCAGATTGGTCAGGTGATCCTTCAAACGTCCACCGTAACAGCTGAACGTCTCGTAGCTGCGAACAGCAACAGACCGTTTCCGTTGAGATCTCTTCAGTGCCTGATTTACTTTCTTCAAAACGTCCGACGGACTGTCGACATTAGCATTATACTCAATGTCTATCGACTGCAGCACTGTAGAATTGAACTCACCTCTCTCGGCAGATCGGATAAATGCAGTGCAGCGTTCAATCTGCCTATCGAAAGAACGAATGGCGCTGCCTCCGCCCATTCCACTGATGCATTTGACTGCTTCACACAGCATGCCAGCAACACGACCAGCAACCATATAGTTCTGTACAGCATAAACTGCACAGTGTCGGCCAACGTCGTCTGTGCGTCCGGACACCCGGCGAAGGCAAGTGCTAAGCTCATCAAACGGATAGAAGGACACATTCACTTCATCATTGCCAGCACCAGTTATAGTCAGATTATCCAGAAAGAACTCATTGCTGCCGACTACAGGATCTGTGATACGAAGAATGAGCTTCTCAGCTGACTTCGAACCTGCTGTTAGACTGGGACCGGACAGATCATATCGTTTACGCAGTACGATTTGACTATCAGATATTGTTTCAACAGCATAAGGTACCAGACTCAGTCGATTGTTGGCGCAGATGTAGGCAACCAACAGCTGATGTAACCAGGTCCCAGCAGTTGCAATGGATACTGCTGGAAACGTTTGCGTCGGCAGAGGAGGTAAGCCCAACATAGTCAACTCAGACAACTGCTGACGATTCAGAGACGCATCGCTCGGCACAAGTCTGACATTGACAGTAGATACACTCTTGACCTTTTTCCTTCTGGCCGGTAGACGACGCCAAAACTGCTGACACTCCCTGTCGAATCTGCGAAAGTCTTCCGTCATCTCAACGGCAGTCGGCACCAAGCTGAAAGCAAGCTTTGCCCGACGAGCTCCAGTAGGAGGACCCACTGCCGCCACTGCTCCAGCAATTGCCTGCTGCTGTTCTCTCATCACAGACTGAGCCGTTTCTTCAGCATCACCCAAAAACATAGGCTCCACATCCACATCCATTTCCCCAGGCATGCCCTCACGCTTCGCTGAGAAAGTTTTGTAACCAATTCCAAGGAATTGCTGGTCAGACGGTCTGGCAACAGCAACCGGTCGTCGAGTTTTTCGACGCCAACAAACTTCATATTCTGACAGACATGTAGCCACAAAGCTGACTGGAATTTGGACAGAATCTGTCAGATAGATACGGCGAGGCTCTCCTGGGATCCTTCGGGACTGGGACTCCACAATGACACAAACACCAATATCCACAGTCGTGGAAAAGTTGCCGTATCGTTGGACGCGGAAAGACAAAGGGATCAGGACAGAAGGAGTGCCAGCCTGTAGACTGCCTGCGGATGCGTGCTGATTCAGATCACTGGCTAGAAAATTGGTAGTGGGCTTACTGAGACCATCAATCTGCCAGTTAGCAGCAATCTCACACTTCAGTGTGTACCTGCCACCAAAAATGACATTCTGAGTCTCCAACGGACGAAACTCTAGGTACAGCCCCATTGACACTGTAACAGGGAGATCAGTAGGTGCATCCACGTTGACAAAGTATCTCAGACCCTGCAAGTTGCCATACTTATATGTTTCCAGCGCTCGAATAGGACCATCTGTTGGCAACATGGTACCACTGTAATCGGGACCAGAAGGGACACAGATCCTGACTTCACCAACACTACAATCGGGAAGCAAATATCTGATATTGGCAGAGTTAGTGCCTCGGATATTTTTCACCAACACAGTCGTAGACGGAACACCAGCATCTTCCCGTCGAACCCGATCACTGATAGCATCCACAAGTCGAGGACAGTCCCCTACATCCTCACCAACATGCAAACTGGTGCTCATAGACAACTTTGTCAGATGGCTCTGACTGCAGAAATGCTGTAAGCTTGACTGAGTCATCTGGACAGCAACACAGCAGATGATGCAACCATTTTTAGTCGTCAGCAAGCCGTTTACGCCATCCTTCAGACAGTCAATAGCTGTTCCAAAACTGGCTGCCATGGACAGGCGATCATGTCTGAAAACAGACTTCAGATTATGGTTGGTGGACACTGCTTTCAAAAGTCTAAACACTTCATGTCCCATGTCCCTACCATTAGCGTCAAAAACACCGTATAGACTGAACGTTTTCTGACCCAGGGCGACAGCTGAGACCACGCTTAGGTTCAGCACAGAAAACGGACCTTCCCTAGACACACGCTCCGCAGGCATCAACACACGCCACCACTCACCAACACCAGGCACACAAATCAGATCACTGCGACCAACAATGTCAGTCTGATATTTTCCTATAACCACCAT
The DNA here is from genome assembly GCA_030248195.1 of Trissonchulus latispiculum. NCBI lineage: Eukaryota > Metazoa > Nematoda > Enoplea > Enoplida > Ironidae > Trissonchulus > Trissonchulus latispiculum. Next base: position 32,711 of record JASAND010009722.1, read on the forward strand.
GTCCCCTATATTCAGACACATGCACAGACGTTCAAACAGCAACACCTTTCCACCAATGTTATAGTGCAATCCTTCGCTGTCAACAAATCTGACCGCCTCAGCCTCTGGAAACAAATGCTCCGTTACAGACACAAACGGATGATTTTTCAGCATCTCATAGTACTGACTAACGTACCAATTAATGGTACTTTTACCAGCACCATGATGGTCACCAGTGACAAAAGATGGCGGGATCCACTGTACCAATGGACAGTCAAACAGTTCCATCACCAATTCACAAAGCCGATCAATGGCGCCCTTCAAATTGCACAGAGCACCGGTAACAGTTGCAGCATCAATACAATCATTGATACCAAGGGCCACCACAATGCCTACAACAAAACAAACAACAAATTAGAGTTATCAGTATTTTAAATCATATATCTCAGCATAAGTACATAGTCAAAAAATAAGCAAATACATAACACGTATATATACGTATCTGTCGTGTGCATAATTCCCATTGCTCTGACTAGTCCACCAACCAAAAATATCACCAAGAGTAAACTAGACGCAATATCAACTCACGCAACATATCTACTACTACCAGTACCAGTCCCAAACTAACGATGAAGAAAAAACTTCACAACCTTAAACACGACACTTTACACAATATTAAAACTACATGCTACAATGTAGCAATACATACAATATCTTACCAGAGCATGGATCAATGCATTTATTCTTAGCTTCCACCAGCAGTGCTCGGCAACGATCCAATTGGCACACTTTCAGCCCTCCCTCAGCGGCAAGCTCCAATTTCCCAACAGAGACAAATCGTTGCAATGTCCTCCCAGCCCTCTCAAGTTGACTATCCCCAAGACAAATGAACGACTTCAAGTCCAGAGCCATAGTCACTAAGACCAATCTCTGCCCAATAAGAATAAAAAATATCCAAAAACCCAGTCAAATAAATTCCTAAAAATATAACAACACCATAAACAAATTAATGACAAAAATAGTTTAGAACAATATGCCGCCGCAAATATTAATCAACTATGTTAAAAGTTCCCTCAATTTAATGATTAAATAAAAAATGTAAAATTCAAAATTTTAATTACAATTGGAAAAAAGTGCGCCGCCCCGAGAGACGCGAAAAATTAGGAGCAAACGTTACCTAAACCACTAAACGCTAGTATTCCAAACTGATTTAAATTTTAAATAAATCATTTCATTAAGTTCATAATCAGTGCCATCAATATGCATATAGTACATGAAGTGTACACTAGAGTCCATGTCTTAACTTCAACTATAAAAACATAAAATATCAGAAAAAACACCACAAGCAACAAAAATGTTTTAGACAATCGTTATTGAATTTCAACACCAATAAATTTGTTGTTATGATCGCGTAGCAAATTTCACTTTGGATACAAACTCTAGTGTACACCATGAACTATCAGCATGAGGATTATTTTGATCAGAACAAACTCAAAAAATAACTAAATCATAACTCTTAGCAACATTCAAATAATCAATTTAATTTTAAAACTATCGCATCAATACCTTTCATAAATTAAATTCGCGTTAGTTTTTCGACAAAATAATCCTCATGCAACTAGTATGGTCAGCGGAGAATCTATCTCTACCTTTTCCGCCAATATAACCAAACATTATTTCAATCTTTCAGAACAATTTTTTATATCCACTTTGCACGTTGATACTGTTTCAATTGCGGAAAAGGCAGCCCCATCGCCTTAGGGACCGCTCCCGATAGCTCACTAGTAAAGCCACGGGTTTGTTTTTATTAAAACAAACCAGCAAATACAACAACACTAAACATAATAATTCCATCTACGAAAAAACACAAATAAACACAAGAAAGTTCAAATCCTAACGCTTCAGGCATACTGCATCTGAAATCTGATACTAATCTTAAGTGATTCCAAAACATCTAAAAAAGCCATTTAATATCTTTTCAAACACGCTTTTTCTATAATATGGAAAAACTCTATTGGAGGACCAAAGAAGACACAGTCACAAAACCATTCCAGTGAGAAGAAGATTGACCCGTTCTCAAACTGGTATCAGTTAATGCATGACAGCGCACTGCTTTGGTCACTCTATTCAACAAATTTCTAATTAGATTTTCTGAAATAAACGTCTCAAAACGCCAAATACCCTGCTTACACTCAACTAATGATTACAACGAGCACCTGATTCCAACAACAGTTCAAATTACACAGAAACACAAAAACACAAACATGTAAATACAGAAAACAACAAAACAACAAAACCCAATAAAACAATGTGTACAGAATCTACTTCCCCAGTCAACAGAAATTAACACATCATTCTATACTGCCAACAACATTTCGTCAGTTATATTCTCTTCAGCCAAACAGACATCATTCACCAGCTCACCAACCACACAGAATACATCCTTCAAAACACATGTTTCAGCAGACTTAGACAATGCTACGGAAATCTGAACACCAACATCACACACATCAGTAGACAAAATTTCAGTCTGAACGTCAGCAGAATACTTCTCCGATCTAGCATGCTGAACTACATTTGCAACCATACGGTCAGGATCAAACATTCGAATGTCAGGCTTTGGGATAGGTTCACCGTAAACCAAACAGTTCGAATTCTCACCAACAGTCAGCTGAATAGCACTCAAACATAAAAACTTTATGCGAGGCAACGGAAGCTTTCGTTCAACATCCAACAGATTTCTACGGGCCACTTCAAAGTTTGCAATCATACCATTCATCATTCCAACTGCACAGACCTGAGCTCTAGCATTCAGCTGAACCGCTTGCTTCAAATGAAAGCAAAATGAATGCATAATTGACCAATGTTCCCCAATAGCGATCCACTCACCACTCACAGACATGCCTTTCAATCGGTTCAGCATTCCCCACAACTTCTCTCTCAAGAGCTCAGTCTTTTGAATGACGAGATGAGGTCTGAAAACACTAGCAGCACAGACACCATCAAGACTGGCCATATACTTCTCCATAACGACTCGGCAATTTCTTGCCATCAGCTGATTCTCTGGCTCGCCCAACTTAGTCTTCTGCTGTTTCAATCTATGACAAAAACAACAAGAAAAACAATAGAATGTACCACTTTGTCCACAAAAACAAACTTTAAATAAAAAATAATCTTTAAAAAAATGAAAGATAATTCCTAATAATATAAACAACTAATAATAATAATAAACACTACTGATAAAACTACACACAAAATTTAAAACACTTCTATCTAAACGAAAACCAAAATATCAGAACTAATAACCACTTAAATTTCGTGTACAAATTAACCAAAAACCTACTTTCCAGCACTGCCAACAGATCGAGCATTCCGCTGCACTGACTGATCTGAATGCCTCTGACCACATGACACCGCATGCTCATTGCTGACCAACAGATCTGCTGCAGTTACAAATCCACATTTCACATTTCCATTTTCTCTGAAAGCAAAAACTATTCACAATTCTTAAGTATATATTCCATCACTCCCTCCCAATTTCACACAAAAACTATATATTAGTAATTAACAATCACTAGTCTAATCCATACATATACACTTCCACAATAGTCAATTCAGCCCATAAGATACACGATTTACAACCTACAGATCTCTCTCAAGATCCTCCTCTGAGTCCAGGCATATCAGTTCCGGCGTAGAAGATTCAATAATAATAAACATGTCCAGAACATAGGGTTCCAAACCCTTTGGAAAAGGGCGGGAACCCAATAAGAATAATAAACATGTCCAGAACATAGGGTTCCAAACCCTTTGGAAAAGGGCGGGAACCCAATAAAAAATCAAAAATCGAATTTTTGCTGTCATGTTCGCAAGAAGTCCGATCGAAATAATTTTAATACTGGTGTTTTAATACTTTAATACTCCTATAATGGCGCAAATTTCATGCCGATAGTCCTTTTGTAGCCGGAGTAGTAAAACGTTTTAAATTTATTGTTAACGATTTCACAATAACCTCGGGTTCGTAAAAAAGTCACCCACGGATCTAATCTCTGGGTACAGCTGGGAAATTTTTTTCATGGATAAATAGAGCGTAATCCATAGAAGTATTATGTAAAATAAAAAATTTCGACCCGAAGTTTCTTTTGCACAAGTTGAGCTTAGATTTTCGGTTCTGGGTCCCTGGGATCAAAGTGGCTACCATGGCCTATTATCCTAACCGGTTTATTGATTCCAGGAAGCCAGGAATACACTTATTTCGTGTAATATTGCTCTATAAGCACAGTACAAACAATTAGACGTAGTAATTTTGCATCTGGACTGGTCACGCAACTTGGCACGTCACGTGAGTGGTCAAAAATTTTACTGCAAGGCACAGGAAGCCTAAAAACTTGCCTATATAGGGTTTTTGGGGCGTAGAATTCAAATTTGGGATTAGTTTTTATGTAACTTTAGCCCACATAATAATGTCATCCTGACCACCCCCTGGGTCTGGAGGATCGGAGCCATAACTAACAGTAGGCCAATCGGTCAGATAGGGCTGTGCTGCCAAAACACATACGCGCTATATTGGTTTTCGGGGTTGCAGAACTCGAATTTAGCGTTAGTTTTGCTGTAGCAGCCAGCCCGCAGCTTTTTATAGAACAACTTTCGCAAAAAAATCACGCCGGGGCCATCCTATAGGTCATGGCAAGATATCCAATATGTGGCTAGATGTGCAGAGTGTGGACATACGTACTGCATGCATAATATGGGTTAGCTAAGCGAAGTCCATAGTGACTGGGTTTTCTCCCAAAAAACGGGGGATATAAAATGGGCTAAAAATTCTAAAAACACGGTACAAACTCGAGTGTGTTCTACGTATACTGATATAACTAAGCTAAAAAGTGCTCAAAAATCAAGTTTTAGTGCCAAAATAGACAGTTTTGGACCAAATCCTGTGAACCCGAAAAATTTTGGATTTTGACCAAAAATCCTTAAAATTTGGCATTTTCTTCTGAGCACCTTATACAGAGTGGGGTGGGGAAGCCCAAAACATGGAGGGCCGCTCACTAAAGAAAGCCCAGATGAGTAATAGCAAAATTTTAAATTTTGTTCCTAGTTGTCCGAGGGTAGGTTTTGGGGTGGGTCAACTATTTTGGGTTCCCTGGTCAAAGGAGTTGAACCTCGGCGGTCAGTTTGGGACCTTTGGCTATTACCATGCAAAATATTTTCTAGCTGCAGCTTATTACTAACAATCCTGTGGTGGGTGTTTTTGCGAATTTTCGGGGTGATTTTTTGTTAACCTTGCTATAATAACGGGGTTAATGTTGCACTCGACTTACGTATATATTCTAAGGAATATTTTGGAGGGTGCTCCTTGTGCCCTTCAAAACTCATAGGAGCAGGAATTTGGTGGAGGGGTAAGACATGTGCTAAAATTACGCAACTTTTGTAGCATTCACTGTAAAATATTATTTTTGTCGCAAAATTAGGCGGCAGATTTAGTGGCCAAAATGCAAATATTGAGTAAAATCTCCGGTGAAGCGGAAAGTTTTGAGAGTTTGGCCTTCTGAGCGAATTTGTGTGTGCAAAAGATTTGGTACCAATCGTCCTTGTGGTTTTAGGAGGAGGTCCTATATGTAGGGTCCTCTGGCATTACTCCTCACCTCCTACTAGAATATGCCAAGCTAGCTGTCACTACAAAGTACGTATATTACATGCAACTATACGATTCCCGCACCCAGGATTTTGAAAAGCCGGGTACAAAGTCAAATGCGACGGGGTGTCTGGGACGGCGCCCGCCAGCCCAGAAGTTGAACAATTTTTCATTTTTGCCCAAAAATCGTATATGTTAAATGTTTATTTCTTTCAAAACGCTGAAAGCCGAAGGCTCGAAATTTTTTGAAAATTTTTAGCTGTTTTTGCGCTACAAATAGCAAAACACTTTACTTTTGTCACCCCAAAAAGAGGGTCTAGACCCCTAAGACCGCCTGGGTGCAGCCTTGGCTATACAGTATTGTGAAAGAACTTTAGTGATTTATGTATATACATAGTATTAGGGATGGGCGCGGGAAAAAAGGACTGGAAAAAAGGTTTTTTCCGTTTTTTTTCATTTTTTTCCGATGGGGTGGAAAAAATGGAAAAATATTCCTAACGTTATTTTGACGATTTTTACAATGAAGTATCATGTTTTATGAGCTTTTCCAGCAATTTCACACTATTTACGAACTTTTCCATGGGTCATAATAGGTGGGGGTAGTTAAATCTTACGAAATTGTATTTGGGTTTTTCGACGCATCGGAAAAAATGGAAAATATTCGGGACATGTTCTGAAAGTTAATTTGTGACATTAGAACATTAAGAAACTATCAAAAACAGTTTTTAATGAGGTAAGAATACGATATTCAGGAATTTGAGATAATTTTGGGATTTACCATTTTTCCCTTGGAATGTGAAAATGATTGCGTAACTCAGGTAGAGTTAATAATTCCATAATTAACCGTGGAGTCAGTGTTCAACCAAAACTGTTAAAATATCTGGATTTGTTTACTTTACGAAGAGCGTTACCTACGAAAACCACAAACTAGGTCTAGTAGAGCCGCCAAGGTATACAGAAGTCACCTATCCTTTGCTTTACAGCGTCACCCGCTGAAAATATTTGATTCCTGTAATCAATACTGGAACTTTTCTAAGCACTTGTGTAATTGCATTACCCTGTGGGGCTACTAAATATCGTGAAAACTGCTTCTGTGTATGCAAAAACATGAAATAACACAACTTTTAGCACATTGTGTAATTTTGGAGTGACCGGAAAAAAAGGAAAAAAAATGGAAAAAAACCGGAAAAAAGGTTTTTTCCGGCAATCTTTTTTTTCCGGAAAAAACCAACCCTACATAGTATACGTACTAGTGATTGATTTTCCATATCCGGATATCCGCCTATTTTGCGTTCATGTATACCCGGATATCCGGTTATCCGCCTATTCAAAAGCTAAACCTGAGAACATTGTTTGATTTTACACTTAAAATTTCAATTTTCCTGGCAATTTTTCGCAGCCCTGTAAATTTCTATCATAAACCAAACTACAACCTTGATTTTTTTAGCCAAAATTTTGAAAAACATTTTTAAAATTTTGTAATTTTTGCTAAAATTTTGCGAATTTTTCAATACTTTATCTAAAATTTAAACGGATATCCGCATATTTTTCTGAAATCGGATGTTATCCGGATATTCAGTCCCCATCACAATACGTACATGCTTTCTTCTCATATACGTGCGTGTATATATATATATATATATATATATCATACCAACATTTTTGTTTTTTTGCAGACTCACATGGCAAGGAGTGCTACGAGTGTCAGGTCCGATTCACCACCTTCCGTCGACGACATCACTGTCGCATCTGTGGACAAATCTTTTGCTCGCGTTGCTGTAATCAGGCCATTTCTGGGCACCTGCTGGGCTATTCTGGCGAACTGCGCATGTGCAGTTACTGTTGCAAAGCTGTGGTTCAGTATCTGACCCGTCTGGAGGAACGCCAGTCCCCGGACCGACCGATCTCGCCGGGCAGCGTGCCTGTAAGTGACCTGAAGGAGGCCTTGATTAGTCAGATGGCCTCCCGTTCGGCTGAGGATAGTCCTTTGCCTAAAGGTCACTCGCCTGGTCTGGGGGCTCGATCCCCGCCGCCTACTGTTGGCGGTTCCGCCGGAAGTATAGACGCGGTGGCAGCCTCTGGTGTTCGCAAGCGATCCATCGCCGGTACCAGTTTTTCTCGTCCAGACAGCCTCTGGGACGACGTTGACTCCTATGCGACATCGTCCAACCTGAATTCGATGTCAATGTTTGATTTGGCTGCCAACACCAACACCAGCACCAGTGCAGCGGCCACCGTTTCTGTTCAGTCGCCACATTTATCATCCTCAACCGGAGCTATGGTGGGGAATTTGTCCAAGTCGGTCTCTATGCAGGATCTCCTGTCCTCAGACCCCGCTGTGCCGCCCTCTTGTGGTTTGGAGGAAGTCGGGGAACCGGACTGGGTTAAAAGTATTGAGATGCACTCCTCCGGGAAAGGAGACAACTCGGTGGATTCCTCTACTCTTGCGGGGTTAGCTGCTTCTGCTGGGTCTTCTGATGGGATAATGATGGCTGGGAAGAGTCCCCGGCGGGTTCCGGTCCAGCGTCATATGACCGTTTCTGGTGGTGTGGTTTTGGAGGATGACGTCTCTCCTCCCACACCCAAGGTATCCTATTCCGGGGAACCGCTGACTGGCAGTGATCTGCCCTTTGGTTCTAAGCTGACCTTTGAAAGTGTTCATCCGGACTCCACCAGTTCATTCTTGAGCATGTCACTGAAACGAAAGCGTACTGGTCGGATGGATTCCTTTACTGAACCCGCTGTGGGAGGTAAAAGTCTGGAGGAGGCCTTTGAACCACACTGGCGAAAACTGTTGACCTATATGGTTAGGAGGGAACATTTGCCTCCCATTTGGACGGACATTCTTTGGCCGTTGACTCGAAAGGTGGCCTATACCGTACGTCCCAATGTTAGCCAACAGAAGGACGATATGGACATCAGAGCCTTTGTACATGTCAAGCGGCTGGTCAAGGCGTCCAGCCCCGGAGCGGAGATGATTTTTGGCGTCGCCTGTACTCAGGCTGTGACGGATGCACGAATGAATCAGTTTGTGATGAATCCCAAGATTATGATCATCGGCGGAGCCATCGAGTATGAACGAGTGACGGGGAAATTTTGTTCCCTGGATCCGGTTTTGGCCCAGGAGACGGAATTCTATCGGGCGGCTGCGTCCAAAATTGCAGCGGCCCGTCCCAATGTGGTGGTGGTGGAGAAGTCGGTTGGACGACTGGCCCAGGAGTTCATTCGTGAGGCGGGGATTACCCTATTGCAGAATGTTAAACTGCCTGTTCTGAAACGCATTCAAAGAGTTACGGGTGCTGATGTGCTCAATTCTGTCGATGCCTTGATTGGAAATCCGCGCCTAGGCAACTGTGGCTATTTCCGATGTGAAAGTATAGACTGTGGAATTGGTGGTCTACAGAAGCAGTTGGCCTTCTTTGAAGACTGCCGACCGGATTTGGCCTGTTCAGTGCTCCTGTCCGGTTCGTGTCCCAGTCAGTTGACTAGGATTAAACGTCTGTTTCAGCAGATTTTAGGTATTGTTTATTCGGGTCGATTGGAGATTGACTTTCTGAAACTGTATGGCATTGATCTGAATTTGGTGGCGGCGCCGGACATTGTCTTTGACGACAAGGAGGTTGCCGCTTCCGCCTCGGCCTGCGAAGTTTGCCTACAGCTTAGCTCTGCGTCTCCTGAAGCTCAGCTGAACAGTTCTTCTGCTGCCTCAGGGAAACGTCCGGCTGCCGGCAAAACGATTGCATCCGTTCTTCCGGATGCGCCCATTTCCGGTTCACCATTCCGGGCCATCTGTCTCCCGTTTCTGGAAACTGACGCCGGTCAACAGTGTCGTCTGAGGGATTTCTTTCAGAACTATATCCTTGCATTCTCGCTTCCTTCCGATATCACACAGGATGTGGCCTCCAAAGAGGATTGCAGGACGGTCTGCGTTGGACATCCCATATCAGCCTCACTTCTTCAGGGTAGTTCCAAGAGCTCTGATCTGTCCAGCTGCCACCCTTTTGTAAGGGAGACGTTGACCAAGCCATCGTCGGATGTGGAAATTCGACGGTCCCTTGCCCGATACAGGGCTCAGAGTTCCGGCCTGTTTGCCCGGAGAGTGCGACAAACACGGAATCGAATCCCCTTGGCTCACATGTTGCCCCGACCACCTGGGACGGAACTGGCGGCGCCGGCTGCCGAAACCCCCGCTCTGGACATCCTAAATCCACTTTCCCACCAGCGGATTGCAGTTCTCTTTTCCAGCTATTCGGAAAAGTCCTCCAACGCCCCCTGGTTCTGTATCACTCCCTGGGTGGTCACCATGGAATTCTATGGGCGCAACGATGTGTGTCTGGGCGACTTTTTGGAACGCTATTGTTTCAGTCCCAGCTATGACTGTCCCAGTGCCTTGTGTGATACAAAAATGGTGCATCATGTACGGAAAATTGTGCACGGGTGAGCTTTTTCAGTTGGAACTTTTATGGCTGGTACTTAATCGAATAAAACGTTTAGTGCTTGCTTTATCTAAATATGGCCCTGTGTCTGAAAAAGAAGTTTTTCGAAAAAAATAGACTGTCAAACTGGCATTTTTAAGGGGGTGGGTGGGAGCTTCCTTCATTTAAAATATTGAATTTTGATTACAAACTCGTCACTTCACTACTTGAAGGTCGAGCTTTCAGTGAATGAAAACACTATAAATGTTTTTATAAGAAAATTTTAACAACTTTTAAAAACAGTGAATTTATATAGTTGTCGAAAAAGCAAAACTTAAGTAGGAATTGACGGCAAGGTGCGAACACCTTTGATACCTTGTCTTTCTGAGCGGTTTTTCAGTGTAATCATGGTACCAAAGGGACACCAACTTAGGGGTATTTTATGAAACTAATAACCCCCAACACCACTGGGCTTTTTCTAGGCGAAAAAGTGGGGGGGGGGGAATCCAAAGTATTCTAAAATTGGTGAAAATGCCGTAAAAATTAAAATTGGTATAACCATTCTGAAAAGTGCTCAAAAGTTGAGTTTGTGTACCAAAATAGACGATGATTTGTGACCAAAACATTTTGACCAAAAATCCTTAAAATTTGACATTTTCTGGGCACCTTATAGTGAGTGGGGGGAAGCCCAAAAAAGTGAGCGAGGGGCCGAGTGGGGGGGGGGCTGGGAAGAGTCGAGTGGGGGAAACCCAACTTGCGGGGGCGCCCCCTGGCTTATGTTTACTGGGGGGGGGGCCACTCGACGACCTCCCCCCATTCGAGGTTCCCCCCTTAACCCAGAAAATTGCCAAATTTTACCATTTTTACTGTAACATCTCAAAAAAATTTCCGGCTTCACCGGATTTTTAACGAAATTTTCGTTATTTTAGCTTAAAAACACCTAAAATTAGTCATTTTTTGCTGCTTTTGGCAGTTTTTGCACAAAAAACGTTAAAATTTGCAAAATTTTTGTCAAAAATATGCCCCCATTTTTGGTGAGCCCCCCCATCGATGGGGGGCAACTTTGAGCCCCCCCCCATATCCCCCATAAATTTTGGCCTAAAAATAAGCCAGCCCCGCCCAAACGCACAGGTCCAGACTATGTACTCAGTTGTGGGGGGCTTAGCTATATTGTGCAGATGATGTCGCCGTATGAGTGCCGCTATTAGTTGTATTCTTGTTGTTACCAAGTGTACATAATACATAAGAGTTTGAAAAGCGTCGTACGCTATGTGTTATGTGCTCGCTACATCCAATACGCGATGTCGGCTGACCTGGGTTTTCTTTAGTGGGGGGTGGTGGCCTCCCACTTTTTGGGCTTCCCCCCACTCACTCTAAGGTGCCCAGAAAATGCCAAATTTTGATGATTTTTGGTCAAAATTTTCAAAAATTGTTCAAAAGGCGTCGCCGGAATTTTTTGGTCAAAAATCGTCTATTTTGGTACTAAAACTTGATTTCTGAGTGCTTTCGAACTTAGTTGTAGCAGTATGCATAGAAAACACGCAATTTTACGGTATTTTTTGCATTTTTAGCCCATTTTATTCCCCCCCACTTTTGGCCTTCCCCCACTTTTCTGGTTTTTTGGCCTAGAGAAAACCCAGCTGACCCCCCTCCATAAATCAGACCTCCCTCACCCCGCCCCTATTCATATACGGTGTCCAAACGGGGGGGGGGAGGGGTCGGACTGTTGCTTGTATACTTTGTACACAGGTGTGTAAATTATACAAGCTTAGACCCCATACACAAGTTGGGCCCCCGTCAAGCTTTACATGTAAGTATACTAACATAGACTTTTGTTCCCCGTACATGTATAGGGCAGTGTCAAGGAGGGTTGATGATTTGTGCGGAGAATGTAGCGAGCTTATAATACATAGCGTATGACGCTTGCCATACTCTAGTGTATTACGTATATACTCTTGTTTTTAACGAGTGCACAGAGCATAGATTAGTTTTAACAGCAATATTTATACCTGTTTTGGTATCAATTTCACATATTGCTATTGAAGATGATTGATGATGATTTCTGCTATTGTTTTAGCTCTGCCTGCATTGAGATCAATGTGGAACAGATTACGGACAACCTGGATCTCAAGTCAGACGACGAATCCCTGGACGAGATTTTGAGTTGGCGATGGTGCAACATTTGCAAGACGACGACTCCGCCGGCCACCCTCAGTCAGTCAGTCTGGCACCTCTCCTTCGCCAAGTATCTGGAGTATCTCTGTGCCGGCCGCTGTCTTCCCTCCCATACCTCTGACGGACCCTGTACTCACTGTACCTTTCATCAGCATAGTCACTATTTTGCCAAGCAGAATATTGTGGTCTGTCTGAAAGTGCTGTCTGTCCAGCTCAATGACATCGCATTCCCTGAAGCTGTGTCTGAGATTGTGCCACGGCGACCGGACATTGACGGATTTTCGGCGGCAGTTCAGCAACTGGAACAGCAAGCAGAGTCCATCATGACCATAATGAAGGAACAAACGATCACCAATGGCGGCGGAAATCCTTCTGATGATTTCAGTCGAGTCAGTGGCACCTGCTCTGCCAGCTGGTCAGCTGAGTGGTTGCTGGTGAAAACCTATCTGGAACGGATTCGGGAAAATGCCACCGAAGTGACCGTCTTTGCACCTGACTATATTCAGCTGGTGGCTTCACTGTTGCGATGTAAGCAGATTCTGGCCCGCTCTGTGGCTGACTGGAACCAGCTGGCCTCCACTGGTCAGAAACGCGGCAGTACGGATGGAATGGCACGACAGCGGTCGTCTGGGGAGCTTCTGAACGCCAGTACTGAGCTTAATTCCTCCTTTGATCGAACAAAGGAGGAAGGTGAGCCCCGGGTTGCCTTTGATACTCAGGCTACTGAAGTGGCCGCCCGTCCAGTGACGGTTCAGGAAAAGGGTATTACGGGTTCCGGACGGTCTAGTGGAGACAGTTTGACGGTTCCGGGAGATCGAAAATCCTGGAAAGGGAGCTCACCCGCTTCCGCCACTGTTCCCGTCATTCCTGTGCCCTTTGACACTGCGGAGCACTATACCGTTCCCTATGGTACTATCCCTGTGGCCATTCATGATCAGGAGCTCAGCTCTATCATAGCCTACGCTCTGAGCTGTTCTGACTATCAGGAGCAGGTTCAGGCGATACGTAACAAACTGTTGGACAATGATGTACCCATCAGTCTGAAGCATTCCCCTTTTAAGGGAGGAAGGTCACAACCGGATGAGTCGTCCAGCAGCGGTAGTTTTGCAGGTCAGGAGAGGAGTACAGCTGTTCAGACGCTGACAGCTGGCACCTCCTGCATCGATCAGTCCTCTGCTCATCTGCAGCACATTGAGCTGCAGTTTTCGGATTCCAGTGTCAAATACTATTGCAAGGTCTATTTTGCCGAACACTTTCGTCTTCTTCGAAAGCTGATCTTTCGCCACGGCGACGATGCCTACATTCGATCGCTGGCATCCTGTGCGCCGTGGAAGCCATCCGGTGGAAAGTCTGGGATGGCATTCTACATGACTCGTGATCGGCGATTTGTCCTGAAACAGATGTCACGGTTTGAAATTCAATCTTTTATGAAATTTGCTCCCAACTATTTCCATTATATTGCCACTGCTGTGACTGAGCGTAAGCTGACAGCATTGGCCAAAATTTTCGGCGTCTACCGGATTGGTTATCGTAACCAGTCTACAGGTGCCGCTGAAAAGCTGGATCTGCTGGTGATGGAAAATCTGTTCTATCAGCGACAGGTCAGTCAAATCTTTGATCTGAAGGGTTCCATGCGAAACCGACTGGTCTCAGAGAAGCGGGCCACAGATATTGTTCTGTTGGACGAGAATTTAATCAAGAAAACTTGTGTGAGTCCTATGTATGTCCATCCGCACACTAAGACGGCCCTAAACGTAGCCATCACCAATGATAGTCACTTTTTGTGCAGTAATTTGGTGATGGACTATTCTCTGTTGGTGGGCCTGGATGAGGAGAAGAACGAAATTCTGATCGGAATCATCGACTACATTCGAACTTATACCTGGGATAAGCGATTTGAGACTTGGGTGAAATCAGTCAGCGTCCATGGAACCTTGCCCACTGTGATATCGCCAGAGCTCTACTGCACTCGTTTCTGTGAGGCCATGGATGTCTACTTTCAGGTTGCGCCTGACCAGTGGACAGGACTTGGCCTGGGAATTAGCTATTGATTTACCAATATTTTTAATCGTGTATTTTTTATCTTGATCTGTGTATACTATTTATCTATTTATTAAAAGCACAGTTATGCTTAAAATTGGATCACTATAGCTAACTTCTTATAGAAACTGTCGATTTTGTTACTTTTGACATTAAGAGACAACTTGCAATTACGATCAAGTTAACAAATTTTTAAATCGTGTAATATCATGCTATTAGTAATAAGGCTGTTCCCCGGCTGTGTAGCGGGTTCCGGGCCTGGGCCAGCCCGGAGTAGGCCCGGCCCGGGAATTTTTTGATTGAGCCCGGCCTGGACGCGGCCCGGAGGGTCTCAAAAGCCCGGCCCGCTACAAGGCCCGGTCAAACCTCCGGCTCACCGGGCTCATCGTGACCGTTAGTTAGTGTTAGTGACAATACAGTTAGTGTTGTATTGCCTGTCTATTGCACTATTACAAGTAGAATGTATAGCTAAAAGTCAAATTATTTTTTCATTTGTTCACTTCTCAATTATATGAAGACTTGGTTGGTGGCATGATGAGATAATAGCTTGGGAAAATGCTTCTTTTATAATTTGTTTGTTCTAAAAGAATTACTTTTTACTTAAATTTGTTTTGATCTGATGGTTTTTAAATAACAATTGAGTAGTTTTGTTCACCGGTCAAGAGAAGTGCCAAACCGGCATGCCGTCGGCCATAGCTCAAAGTAAACGCGCGTGGCTTTCAAAATCAACTAACATTGGGCGCGATCAGGAACAATTTGAGTTGTGAGTTAGCTTACTAAGAAAAAGTATATTAGTCCAAACTTATTCCTTCACTTTCAAGCAGTTTGTTTGCGATGTCTTCTACAATGGGACATCGGTTGTTTCTTCAATTATTATACAATACTACTTATTGAGCAATGCCTTGGTGGCTAATCACGGATGATAAATGTCTTTTTAGCTAAGTCGTCTAAGTCGAATTTCAGGAAATTAGAAGGACTCATAAACTGATAAATCGATAGTAGTGATTTTACATTCTGAGGCAATAAATCAAGTTTCAAAAGTTAAGCACGATATTTGGGTAAAGGTAAGGGTAAAATATTTGTTGCAACAGCATAAGGTATAAAACTTACGACTTTCACATACAAGGTATAAAACTTACGACTTTCACATACATAAGTTTAAATTTATGCTACATCATACGTATATATATATATATATATACGTATGTATATATATATATATATATATTAAGGCTTAGACTATTAAACAGTCGTGCTTAAACAATAAATCATGTTACAAAATACAAAGCTGCTTCTATAAAATGATTCCCTAAAAAGTAAATTTGTGTGTGTAAATCTGAGCTGTCAGATTTCGAATTTCAAATCGGCATTGGTTCGGACCGTCCTGGCCTTGTAGCGGGCTCCGGGCCGGGTCGACCGGGGGCGTGTAGCGGGCTGCGGTGCCGGGCCGGGCCCGGGCTTTGTAGCGAGCTCCGGGTCCGACCCGGCACCGAGCCCGCCTCGGTGGAATCAGTGGGCCTGGGCCCGGCCCGGAGAATCTCTTATTGGAACAGCCCTAATTCGTGAAAGGAAGCTATTGCAGTTGAAAGAAGCAAGATTGGCTTCCACCAAAAGCTAATGGGGGGAACGAATATTTAGGGTGGCCAAAGTTTGTTTCACGACAACGGCCTCTTCATAAAACCAAGAGTATACATAATAACTATGAGTGTGACAAGCGTCAAACTCTTAGTTACTAAGCTGGGGACATCATCCGCACGATAACGGCCCACCCCCCACAAATTGGACCCCAGTGGTGACCACCTCCCCAAATGAGTACCTAGTACACTTTTGTGTACCATCACTCGCTTGTATGTTTGTGCTGAAGCCAAAAACGTTCTATCAGCAGCTGGCCACTTTCGAGCTTCAACACATAAACATACAAGCGAGTGATGGTACACAAATGTGTACTAGGTAAGGTACTCATTTTTGGGGAGGGTCATTGGGGTCCAATTTGTGGGGGGGGGCTGTTATCGTGCAGATGATGTCCCCAGCTTAGTAACTAAGAGTGTGACACTTGTCACACTCCTAGAACCTATTTCTTTAAAGATTAAAATGAATGGTTAAAGATTAAAGTTAAAGTTAAAGATTAAACGGATTAAAAATCAGCCGGCTTAAAATTTTAATTGCTATTTCTTTCATGTTGGATTAAACGGATAAGATTAACTCGTTTAATCCGACTTTTTAATCCGCGGATTAAGCGCGTTGATTTTAATCCATTTAATCCGCTATTAAAGAAGCAGCGGTTAAAATTTTACCAGCTTTTCGTCCATTTAATCCGCGTAGCTGGACGAGGATTACAAACTAGTTGAAAATACAGGAGGCGGATTAAACGGATTAAAATTAATCTTTAAAGAAATAGCGATTAAGCAGGTCAAATTAAAATTAACTCGTTGATTTTTTTAATCCGAAGTGTGAATAAAGAAACAGCATTAAATTAAAATTTTAATCCTAAGTGCATTAAAGAAATAGGATTAAATTTAATCCGTTTAATCCGAGGTGCTATTTCTTTAATGCGGATTAATTTTAATCTAATCCGTTTAATCTTTAAAGAAGTAGGGCCTTAGTTATTATGTACTCTTGATAAAATCAAGTCGCCGGTTCCGGTTCTTCCCAATATTTGAGAACCGGTTCCAGCAGTTCTCAAGAACCGAATCCGGTGTCGTGTAATAGTTCCTGCTCCTCTCCAATATTTATTTGCCCCTTTTATAAAAGGCAAGTCGATCTTGTTATTTTTATTGTAGTGGGTTCCTTGAGCGAAGATGACGAATTTTGCGATTATATGGTTGTGGAAGTTAACATAGGATTTTCGCCAGTCCTGAACAAAGCTCGTATTGCATATTCTATATTCGAAAGCTCTTGACGAGAAGAATGCAACGGTGTAAGACTTCTAGGATTGTCTTGCACCGATTGGCTAAACTGATAGAGGCATCGGGAAAACTCGTTTACCTTATCATACCGATTAACGATTGCAGACATAAAATCAAGTTCTAGTCAAACCGGTCAGTTCCATAATCCTCTGGTTCCAGTGTTAAAATCCTGTTAGCTCCGATTCTAATGGAGCCGAACCGATTTGATTACTGATACCAAGAGTTTATAATAGGAAGAGTAAGATACTTAGCTCTTCTTAATGTATTAAGCTTGCAATATGCTCTAAACATCAAGACGGAAATCTCGGTGGAGCTCAGCGTGTAAGCATACCGTGCTGACACTTTTCAGAAACTGGCTTCTTTGCCAAATTAAATTAACTTGAGCTAGGTAAATCGTACAGCAATAATTTTTATGTCATTGTGTTGCGTAGAACGCAATCTTTTTAACGGTAGAAAAATTACATGGTTTGGTTCAGGCTATCTTTAATACGAAACCGGCAATAAAACATCTTTTCCACGAAATTTCCAGGAAATTCTTCTTTCTTCAAAATGCTGCAACATCCTTGCAGGATTTGTAAGAGATGCCTGAATCTAACTATGTATATGATTTTTATATCGTTAAAAAATCACGTTTACGCAACATAAGATAAACAGCCGGTTGCACCAAATATGATTACCTTCTAACTAAAATGTTATTTGCTAGTCTTAATCTTATTTAATTATTTTAATTTAATTTTAATCAGATTCTCCGTTAAGTTAAGCTTGTTAACGTTAACGTTAGCTAGCTAATCTAAGCTAGTTAGATTTTTTAGATTAGCTCTAAACCAATCAGTATTTTTCCCAGTTGCGCTCTAGCAAATCAGGTACAAGCTTAAGTCATATGACTAGTTATATTTTAATCAGATGTTAATGTTAGTCAAAAGTTAGTCAAATGTTAATCTTTGACTAACTTTTCATTTGGTGCAACGGAAAATAGCCTTAATTAAAACTTAATTACTTAATTAGTCTAATTAGACATTAGTCAGATTAGGTGCTACCGGCCGAAAAATTATTGCGGTACGATTTTCCTAGCTCAAGTTATAGTAGTTAATGTGGCGAAAACGTCCGTTTCTAGAAAACGTAAGCGTAGCGTGTTTACACGCTGAGAAGCCCCCCCCCTTGAGACTTCGGCCTTAATGTTTCGAGCATTTTGCAAGCTTAATACATTAGAAAAAGCCGAGTGTCTTCCTCTTCCTATTATAAACTCTAGCTGATACAGATCTTAGGATTGCAAAAGAAAAGAGCTGAGTTAATGAGTATCATACTGTCATATTCATAACTGGGAAAATGGCTAAATCCGAACTTAGTTCTGGGATCGATTATTGCCTGACGGACGGGGGACGGCAGCCAAGCCAGCCAGGGCCAGGCTGTCGGTCGGAAGCTGGCCGTTTTTGGTTTCTTTTTAGCTATTTTTCAATGTCGGCTTGAATCATTTGAGATGCTATGCAGTTACAACTTACAGAATAACTCACTTTCGTGCTCTAATAATCTTCAACCTGCATAGAGTTTAGTATTTCGCAACATGCTTGCTAATAGCATTTGGATAGTAGAGTTAATTTCTAACCTTGTCTATATATATATATATATATATATATATATATATATATATATATATATATATATATATATATATATATATATATATATTATATATATATATATATATATATATATATATATATATATATATATATATATATATATATATATATATATATATATATGAGTGGAGTTCTGGGTGGTTCAGATCTGGAGTCTGTCTGTATCAATTGCACGCATTACTATTGAAGATAATTGATGATAATTTCTGCTATTGTTTTAGCTCTGCCTGTATTGAGATCAATGTGGAACAGATTACGGATAACCTGGATCTCAAGTCAGACGACGAATCCCTGGACGAGATTTTGAGTTGGCGATGGTGCAACATTTGCAAGACGACGACTCCGCCGGCCACCCTCAGTCAGTCTGTCTGGCACCTTTCCTTTGCCAAGTATCTGGAATATCTGTGTGCCGGTCGCTGTCTTCCCTCCCATACCTCTGACGGACCCTGTACTCACTGTACCTTCCATCAGCATAGTCACTATTTTGCCAAGCAGAATATTGTGGTCTGTCTGAAAGTGCTGTCTGTCCAGCTCAATGACATCGCATTCCCTGAAGCTGTGTCTGAGATTGTGCCGCGGCGACCGGACATTGACGGATTTTCGGCGGCAGTTCAGCAACTGGAACAGCAAGCAGAGTCCATCATGACCATAATGAAGGAACAAACGATCACCAATGGCGGCGGAAATCCTTCTGATGATTTCAGTCGAGTCAGTGGCACCTGCTCTGCCAGCTGGTCGGCTGAGTGGTTGCTGGTGAAAACCTATCTGGAACGAATTCGGGAAAATGCCACCGAGGTGACCGTCTTTGCACCTGACTATATTCAGCTGGTGGCTTCACTGTTGCGATGTAAGCAGATTCTGGCCCGCTCTGTGGCTGACTGGAACCAGCTGGCCTCCACTGGTCAGAAACGCGGCAGTATGGATGGAATGGCACGACAGCGGTCGTCTGGGGAGCTTCTGAACGCCAGTACTGAGCTTAATTCCTCCTTTGATCGAACAAAGGAGGAAGGTGAGCCCCGGGTTGCCTTTGATACTCAGGCTACTGAAGTGGCCGCCCGTCCAGTAGCGGTTCAGGAAAAGGGTATTACGGGTTCCGGACGGTCTAGTGGAGACAGTCTGACGGTTCCGGGAGATCGAAAGTCCTGGAAAGGGAACTCACCCGCTGCCGCCACTGTTCCCGTCATTCCTCTGCCCTTTGACACTGCGGAGCACTATACCGTTCCCTATGGTACTATCCCTGTGGCCATTCATGACCAGGAGCTCAGCTCTATCATAGCCTACGCTCTGAGCTGTTCTGACTATCAGGAGCAGGTTCAGGCGATACGTAACAAACTGTTGGACAATGATGTACCCATCAGTCTGAAGCATTCCCCTTTTAAGGGAGGTTGGCGGACAACCTTGAAAAATCAAATTTCTTCTAACTATACCAGTTGATTAGGATTAGTAGGCATAGTAAAACCTACAAATATCAGCTTGTTTTGATGAGCGGTTAATGAGTAAGGTCCATTTTTGTGTTTTTGCCATGGCGGCTAAATGGCTAATTTTACTTCTTGGCTTTGTTCCACTGTATTGAAAGATATATACGTGGTAAGGTGCTACTTTTGGCCCTCGAATTGTTCATAGAGCTCTACTATGGCTATGCAACAGGCGTTCTCCTTCAGCTGTCATGCAGTTTTCCAAATCAGTAATTTTAAGGTCACTGACCCCACCCGTGGAGAGTAGTGCGAAGTAAGTTTATTCGAGCTAGAGAACTTATTACTGCGAGGCGGGACGCAATTTTGTAATATATCATTTTTAGGATCATAACAAACCTGCTGGCCAAAAATGGGCCAAATCCCAGACCCAGTTTTGAGATATGGCTCTTCAAAGTTCGAAAAATCGCCGATTTTGGGCCAAAACAGCGATTAAGTCAAGTTTGGGCCGCCATAACCGACTAATGGGAAAAGATAGTGAGCTAATACTGCTAGCACTGTTGTTATGATCCTAAAAATGATATATTACAAAATTGCGTCCCGCTTCGCAGTAATAAGTTCTCTAGCGCGAATAAACTTACTTCGCACTACTCTCGACGGGTGGGGTCAGTGACCTTAAAATTACTGATTTCGAAAACTGCATGACAGCTGAAGGAGAACGCCTGTTGCATAGCCATAGTTGAGCTCTATGAACAATTTGAGGGCCAAAAGTAGCACCCTACCATGTATATATCTTTCAATACAGTGGAACAAAGCCAAGCCGCCATGGCAAAATCACAAAAATGGACGTTACTGATTAACCGCTCATCAAAACAAGCTGATATTTGCAGGTTTAACTATGCCTACTAATCCTAATCAACTGGCATAGTAAGAAGAAGATTTTTTGAGGTTGTCCGTTCCATCTGCGAGCATCCCAAAAATCGACTCATATATATATATATAGATATATATATATATATCTATATATATATATATATATGTATATATATATATATATTGCTTCAAATGTATCGCTTCTAATGTTAAAGGCCGACGAATACAGCAGTGTGTGGAGAAAGGAAGCGACAAGTCACAACGAAAAAATCAATATTTTCCAGCAATGACAAACAACTAAAAATAGTCCGGAAAGCCCGAGAGGCCCGAGTGGTCCGAGTCGGGCCGGGCTCAACACAGAACTCGGACCGGGCCGTCTCATTAAAAACTCGGGCCGGGCCGGTATCGGGCCGGCCCGAGCCCAGAGCCCGCTTCACGGCCCTGGCACAACCCTAGGGTGCAACGCCTCGCAATTAGAGCCCTAACTAAGCATCCGGGTCTCTTGCGCTTTCCCTCCCCGCCATAACTTTTGATTTTTTGACCAATAACTTTGAAATTTGGTATGGGTGCATACTGGAGGCTTATGAATTCAAAAATTAAAAACTTAAAATTTTAAAAAAATTTAATTTTTGTTTGGTAAGGGGGGAAAGGCTCACAAATACAATTAACAAATGATTTCTTTGCCAGGTTTCTTGACTTGTTGACACAGTTGGAAACATGGTTTGTTAGACACCGGCTGGCCGGGTGATGCAAACCGGCCGACCGGCCGGGTCAAGCAGGCCGGCCGGTACCAGTTTTGCCCTATTTTTCTTGTATTTTGTAAAATATTTAGCATTAATTGATGCATAGAGTTAGTCCTGATTATGTATAACAGATAAAATCAGTTAGATTCCTTTTTCTGAAGATCGGCCGGCCGGCCCGCCGGCTGCTTCTGGCTCGGCCGGCCCGGCCGGCCGGATTGTCGACATAGTGGGCCGGACGCCGGCCGGCCGGGTTTTCCTCGACCGGCCAACAACTCTACTTCCTAGCACCAAAGGTGGTTAACAAATGATCAACAGTACAGTTAACAAATGGCTTTCACGACCTTGAGGGGAGCTTCTCAGACACGCCTCTCAGATTCTCTTGCTAAATATCAGCAACCCAGAAAGGTTGAAATCAGCGTAATAAACTAACATCAACGTCCGGGGATGTGGCGTAAGTGGTCTAGCGTTCCACTTCTAATCCAAAGCTCGGCGGTTCGATCCTCGCCCTGGACGCTTTTCTTCTAATCTTTCAAATCCTGATTTCAACCGTTCACACTCTAAATTACGCCGGTGCAGTCGTTTATCATTAGTCCAGAGAGCAATCCCTTAACGTACACACCGTGTAAATCCACGGACATTATAATTTGAATATACTCTAAACTGACAACACACTGCAGATTTGGACATTAGAAGTCCTCTTTCCGCTTTTCTTACCAACCAACCAACCAACCAGCTCTATCCCTAATCAGCTTATGCTTTAATAAACTCTGGTAGTTCTGTATTCAAGAGCCCCTTATATATGCCCGGAACCTATAAAAACTAATATTAGGGTCAGCGCACACGCACAGCGCTCATATTGAAAGAGTACAGGATGGGAACGACTAGACAATAAAGCAAGCTGTTCATATAATATAAGCTGTCCTTAGTTTACCTACATGCTCTAAGCTAAATAGCATTAATCAAATATTTTAATAAATACAAACAAATATATAAATAAACTCATATAAAAGAAAACAAAACTATAATTCCAATAAGGGTTCGCTTCATTTAAACTGTTCCTGAATTAGCACGTATTTCTGGAACATCAGGAGGCTGAAAATATTACAATAAAATATGGAAGAAATCCAAGGAGCCTACTGAGCAGTCTGATCCATTATAGCTAGTTCAGACAGCAGTTAGCACTTTCCTATTTAAAGCTTCTCAAAACATAACCCATATAAAAACTATTTACATGAACATGATCATACCAAAATAAATATTTTTGAAGGAATGCTGCGCTGAGCGAATGTATCCACCGCAGACTGTGCGGCTATCGGAGCCGTGAGTTTCAGTCTTGGTATCGGTTCCACACCGGCCGTCAAAGGGAATAATACATAGTTCAGTCGCAATGATCTTTTGGGGTCTATGTTGACTTGAGTCTACAATCACATAAGAAAGTTCTCCTCATTTGTAAAAAGGTTCACTCTGCAAAAACACACTACAGGACATAGTAATTGAATCCCCCTCATAAAAAACTAGCTAAAAATGTCAAGTTTAATAAGGTAAGACACGATAAATATTTTATACGTTAATACTTAATACAAACCTGTTTCTGACCAGAGAACATGAAAGACTCTGACGGCTCCATGACCACGTCCAGTTCCAGAGGCTCCGAGCCTGGATTGCTCAGCTGGTAGCCGATGGTCAGGGGACAGCGAACAGAACCATAGGCTGGACAGAAGGCCGTCACCAACAGTGGGCTGGAATGGATCACAAGACTGGACAAGGGCAAAATAGTCTCCGCCAGAGGCAACGTTATTCCGTCTACATCCGCAACAGAACACCTAGACAGAAAAAGCAAATGGGAGTGGGAGTGCAAGCAAACGTTGCCTAGTCTTCACGCATCCATCTGTCAGGCATTCTCAAATGTGCCGACAAACCTCCATTGTCTCCTCCAATTTGCAATATGACCGCATACGCACAACTAAACTAGTCTGAGGGGGGGACGCATACCTATAAGCAAAATTATCAACTACTAGCTGGTTAAACAAATCTGACTTGTTTTATTCAATTTTGCTGTTTTTGGCAAGTTATTTACATACAGTCCTATCTCTATGTATACCTTCGCCATTGAATGTGAAAATATCCCAGACAGACAGGAGACGGAGATGGTTCAACGGGATCAACACTGCAACAGGCCACTGCAGTCTCCCCTTCATTTAGGGTTACTGAAAGCAGCAGATCAAATAATATGTATTAATAGTATCAAGAGTTTATAATACCAAGTAGGGTTGGGCATCGGAAAAAAAGTCCCGGAAAAAATGTTTTTTTCCGTTTCATACATGCGCAAGGGGTGTACTGAGGGTGTACCAGGTACACCCAAATTTCTGGGGGGACCGCGCAGTGCGCAAGCAAAATCAGGGGTACCGCGCAGAGCGAGCGAAGCGAGCGCTATTCATAATGTCAAAATTGTGCAATTCAGCGTGAACTATTTAGAAAAACTATCCTCTAGTTAGTACGTAAATAATATTGTCCTTCTGTTTAATTTCCACAAACTGAAAGTTTTGAAGAGCTTCACGTGCAGATTAATTACAATCTGTGAAATGAATGAAAACGAGTGAGAAATTCAGCATGTGTGCATATTTGCGAATACTTTGAAAATGTCGTGATCCCTGTTGCGTGTTCTACCGCTCTCGCCTCGCCACGTCGCCCGAACCCCCCCGTTGTGCGAAGGGGGACCGCGCAAAAATAATTTTGGTACACCCTGTGAAGAGAGACCTTGCCCATGTATGTTCCGTTTTTTCCTTTTTTCCGGAGGGTCGGAAAAAACGGAAAAAAGTCGGAAAAGTTTAATCATTCTGGGAGTTTTAGAGGTGTTCAAATGAAAAATTTTAGTGATTTTTCTCAAATTTTGTTAATTTTTTCCAAATTATTAGCTTTGCTTTGAGTTTGCTCTTTGTTGCTACAACACTGAAGCCCTGCTGGATTTTGCTCGCAAGGACAAAACATGACTGGTGGCACATCTTTTTTAAATGGCAGCTGTAGCAAACGAGCAAACTTT
Source organism: Trissonchulus latispiculum (assembly GCA_030248195.1). NCBI lineage: Eukaryota > Metazoa > Nematoda > Enoplea > Enoplida > Ironidae > Trissonchulus > Trissonchulus latispiculum. The sequence goes on from JASAND010009722.1 coordinate 57,569, forward strand.
ATACTTACATCTAAAATCCAAAGTTATGAAAGAATAAAAAATTATGCACACGGAAAAATTATTTGAAAGTTCTCACTGCTCCCTCCGGAAACGCTCCGACATGATTAGGGCAGCGGAAAAAAGTCGGAAAAAAACCGGAAAAAAAGTACTTTTTGCCGCTCGACTTTTTTCCGGAAAAAACCAACCCTAATACCAAGAGTAAGACACTCAGCTCTTCCTAATAGAATAAGCTTGTAAAATGATCGAAAGATTAAGGCCGAAATGTCGGGGGGGGGCTTCTCAGCATGTAAACATACAACGCTGACATTTTTTAAAAACGGGCGTTTTCGACAAATTAAATACTATAACTTGAGCTAGGAAAATCGTACAGCAATAGTTTTTATATCATTATGTTGCGTAGAACGAGATCGTTTTAACGATATAAAAATTATATAGTTCGGTTTAGGCAATCTCTTACGAAACCGGCAATAAAGCATCCTTGCCACGAAGATTCAGGGAACATCGTCATTTCTTCGAAATGCCTTACGTTGTTGCTGAATTTATGAGGGATTGCCTAAACCGAACTATATAATTTTTATATCGTTAAAAAGATCTCATTCTACGCAACATAATGATATAAAAATTATTGCTGTACGATTTTCCTAGCTCAAGTTATAGTATTTAATTTGTCGAAAACGCCCGTTTTTAAAAAATGTCAGCGTTGTATGTTTACACGCTGAGAAGCCCCCCCCCCCCCGAGATTTCGGCCTTAATGTTTCGAGCATCTTGCAAGCTTATTCTATTAGGAAGAGCTGAGTGTCTTACTCTTGGTATTATAAACTCTTGATAGTATCCATGAAAGATTTTCAATTTTCAAGCCTATTTTCACAAATTATACTACTTATACATAATGCTCTATGCTTTATTTGCAAACAGATAATAATAAGTGGCAGCAAGAGTACATAATACATAATAGTATGACAAGCGTCATACACTATGTATGTATTAGCAGCTAGCTACATACTCTGCTCGCTATCGCCTGACCAGTGACCACTCTCCATAAATCAGACCTCCCCCGCAGGTGGACAACCGGGGAAAGGGGGGGAGAAATCCCCCCCCTCGGCGAAGTCGTCCACAAGGGGTCGCGAAATTGCTCCCAGGAGGGGTAAGAAAATTGGCCATAAGGGGTAAGAAAATTGCCCAAAAAATAGGTTTTACGACTAAAATTTCCAAAAATTTTCCGCTTTCGCCGGAATTTTTCACTCAAAATCACTTTTTTGCTAAAAAACGTCCGAAAAACGCGTTTCGGTTAAAAAATGGCAAAAATCGCTTTCAAAGGTACCCCTTAGAAAAATCGCTCTCACAAGGGGTACCCTAATTTGCTTCCACAAGGGTCAGTGAAATTTGACCTCCCGTTCAGGTATGCCCCCCTATCAAATTCGAACTACTTGTTACTTGTTTAGGTAGAAAGCCAGTGGCTTACCCTAGCATGATCCTCAGTTCCGCCGCACATCTTTTCTTGAACTCGTCCAGCGTGGTGACGCTATGCTTGCACGCTGAAGCTCTAAAACACATCTAGTCAATTGGTCCAAAGTGCGTTAGTTGCGTGCAAGAATAGCGGGCGAATTTCTTTGACAATTTATGGGAAGGTCGGTCAGTCCATAGCGCGCATCAGATGTAGCTAGTTGATAATACATAGCGTATGACGCTTGTCATACTCTTACGTATTATGGTCTCTTGTTGGCAGTATTCTAACACATAAACAATACAGACTCATATTGCAGAAAGTATTTATGCTTACTATTTTGTAAAGGACAGGAGTTCACATTCAAATCAGCGCTCAATTGCGAAGCCTAAATAAAAAGAAGTGGCCTGCATAATTACACTAAACCAAGAATATAATCGATAATAGTGTCGGCATAACCTGTTACCAGCTTCAAGTATCCAAGTGCATGCTCTGCAAGGCCTTCAACAAAATGCGTATCTGAGCTCATTCTAGGGATTTTGGGGGGGTTCTTGAGGACCTCCCAAAATCCGAAGGGTAAGGAATTTTTGGGGGGCATGTTTCTAAAAATATGCTAAAATAGCTACAACAGAATTGGCTAGTTGCCAAAAACACCCTCAGAATGCTAAAATGAATGTTGCAGCAACAGACCAGTTGCCAATGAGTATTCTCAATGGTCAAAGGAGCCGGAGACTGACACACAACTTCGGAGCTTAAAACCACGGATTCACCGACCACCAAATCTTCTACAGACTCCAACTGCAACAACAAAAACGAACATATTGAGCATATAAAGTGAAGACGTAGCGAAGTTCAAGATACCCCTCCAGGACAATGTATCAGCCCTACCTAGCCCACAAGGCAAGCAAAAATGGCAGGAAAAAATAATTTGACACAAATTTTACAAATTTTTTGCCAGTATTTTTAATTAAATTTTTCGCGAAAAACCACCAAAATTTTGAACAAATTGCTACTTTCATTACTCATTATCATGACGTCAATTTCGAAACAACTCACGTTAACTACAACGCTTAAGGTACCAGCTTCCTTGAAACGTTCAGCCCAGGACACAAGACTCGTCAAAAAAGTGTAAAACACCATTATTTTTGCCACCAGTCCAGTCTTTTCACAATAGCTTCAGACTCCAGATACGTGGTAATGGTTAGCCTACGAGAAGCTGTTTCACTAAAATCTAAAGCTGAGGGTTAAGCAGGCGCGTAGCCAGGGGGGGGGCAAGGGGGGCATGCCCCCCCCCCGAAATTGGATTGCTCCCCTGAAAATATCTGCCATCAGGAAATATTTATGACGCAGACAGCAGCTGTAGGCTGCGTTGAGCCTGAGAATTGATGAAAATTAAAGCAATTTAGAAGTAAAATCCAAAATTTTTCGCGCCTTCGGCGCGAATTATTGCATATTTCGTCTTCGTCAATCTTAAAATGTCTTTTCAATTCACGAAAAATAGCAAAAAGTTTTAGCTACCCTGTAACTTTATATATATATATATATATACAAGTTGGCCCCAAAAGGGGCAATATTCCTTCGTAGACCTGTACGGATTTCTGTAAGAGATGCTTAGAAATAGTCTTCTATTTAATAAATTTTATTTTGTGAAACAACAAACAGCAAACAAAACTACTCAACTGCAACTCAGCTTATTTTTCCAGCATTCGCTTGCTAATAATACAACACAGTTTATCTGCGATCCATTAACGGCAGATGAGGCTGATTTCCGTTTTCATGTCAACTTGCTCTATAGCAAATCCTATTCTTATTATTTCTTATTGCAAATGTTATTTATGACGCAGACAGCAGCTGTAGGCTGCGTTGAGCCTGAGAATTGATGAAAATTAAAGCAATTTAGAAGTAAAATCCAAAATTTTTCGCGCCTTCGGCGCGAATTATTGCATATTTCGTCTTCGTCAATCTTAAAATGTCTTTTCAATTCACGAAAAATAGCAAAAAGTTTTAGCTACCCTGTAACTTTATATATATATATATACAAGTTGGCCCCAAAAGGGGCAATATTCCTTCGTAGACCTGTACGGATTTCTGTAAGAGATGCTTAGAAATAGTCTTCTATTTAATAAATTTTATTTTGTGAAACAACAAACAGCAAACAAAACTACTCAACTGCAACTCAGCTTATTTTTCCAGCATTCGCTTGCTAATAATACAACACAGTTTATCTGCGATCCATTAACGGCAGATGAGGCTGATTTCCGTTTTCATGTCAACTTGCTCTATAGCAAATCCTATTCTTATTATTTCTTATTGCAAATGTTTATTTCTATGAATTTCCAATCAACCATTGTATTAAAGCAGCGACAATTGCAGCTCGTGCATTTCAACAGTTTCAAACTCATTCTATGTGAAATGCAAAATTATTTCTACTTGATACTTATGTTTTCATTTCAGTTCGTTGAGTGGAGTGTATATATACAAGTTATGCTCCTTACTTCCTTGCGCTCATAAGTAAGCTCCAGAGACTCCCAAAAACATGCAATGTTTAGGTTGCTGACAGTTGACAACTGCGACAAAACTGCAGATTCTGTTTCTTAAATAGCTGCTTACCTAATTTGCATAATTTCACTTCCACAAAAAAGTGCCCTATACTAGCCCTGTGTTGAAGATAGGCCCTCGATGTGGTAAAATTGAGACAATACACGTTAAGCATAGACAAAATCTGTTTTATACATTCCTGCTCCAGCAGGAATAACAAGTTAGCATTTCTTCATTATAAATTTACGAACAGGTTTTCTGTTGTTTCAACCAAACTGCTTTTGATTATACTAAAGGACGAAAAATGTGCTCAGAAAAATTCGTTTCAGGCAGCAAAAATAAAAAATTCTTCAGCTTCTTGGGGGCTGAGCCCCCCAGACCCCCCAACTGGATAGAGTCAGTTGTGTAAATTATTTAAAGGCGGCATCTTTTATTTGCTGTTACACACATATATATATATATATATATATATCTTGAAAACTGTTTATTTAAAACCCCAAAAATAAGCTAACGTAATAAAATGCATGAGGTTTCCCCCTTTAACTGCCACAATTAAGTTTGAAAGATTTTGGCTGGCTTGCCCCACCCCCCGAAATTTTTTTCTGGCTACGCTAGTGGGGTTAAGGGTTAACTAAAGTAGTCTCAGAGCTAGCCTGCAAATTCAAAAAGACTGGCTGACCAAGTGAATGTCGGTGGTATGATTCCTTGCCTTAATCAACTTCGAAAACAATGCAATTAACAATATTTCATTAATAAATTTTTTACATTGCTAATTGTTAACCTGTTACAGACAGGTCCCATAAAAACTTTAGAAGCTCGTAAATTTAACATGCTACAAATCAGCAAGTAAGAGCAGGTTATCTCGTAACAACTGTTATCGAAAAAGACCAGACTGGCACTAGAAATGGGCATAGTTTCAATAATTTATAAATGCGAAAAAATTCGCGAAAAGTTTGGTATTTTAACAAAAATTAATTTTCATTAAATACATAAGTATATGATTTTTCTTTTTCAATGTAAATGTTTCGAAGTTGTAATCAAATTCAAAACAAAAATCAATCGTCTAAAATATAGAAATGTACAATATAGAATTATGTTCCAACATATACAAACATCGTAAAAGATACGAAAAAATAACATAAAACAGCAAACAAATAAACAATCTATGTTAGTGCGTGCTTGCGACCTCTACCAGACTTGATTCTCATACCCGCGGCTCATCAGTGGAGGAGTATGGAATTAAGCTTTTAGATCTTTTATTCTCCAATTAAGAAATCATAGAAAAATAGTTTCGCCGCCGGTCGCCTCAAGTAGTGATAGTTAAACAAATACATACAGGAATATATAAACTTTGAGACATCAATATCCGCAGGAGATAATTTAAAGATAAAAGTAAATTTTTAAAAAACATTTTACGAAAGTACTTTCCAAGTAGCTAAAGGGTCTATGTTGATATCCTTATTAAAATTTGGATGTTTGACAGCCTTTAGAAAATATAATTTTAAAAGTCATTTGTATAATTTTTATAAATTAACTTTTGTTTTAACATATTAATGTTAAAAATAAAGTTGACTTTATTCGAACAAATTAGAGATATTCTAATAATCTCATTTAAAAATACATACATTATAACAACTTTTATACCGAGTCCATATAAACACCACAACATCCACATACACAAACACACGTTTATGCATTTCTTTCTAGTATTATACTGGTCGTAGATAGTCTAACTCTAAGTCACATCAATGTACATGACCTTCAGAATACAGAATAGATCAGACTCAATTACTGACCCGCTTACCTTCAGTGTAACAAAGGAAACATTCATACTGAAAGGCTGAACTGCTTGGATCAGGAGACAATTTTTCCAAGAACTTTTACAGGAGGACTTCTTCCCATCCACCATTACGTCCACAATATAGACAATCTATTATGTGAAAAAACAGGCACAATTGTGATAGATTATTTAATTTTTCCATACAAGAGATAATAATCCTTTTCAATAAATACTAATTAAGGGCTGCTTTTTGTGGGCATCTCAGACAGGCACAGTCTGTTTATGCAAAAAAACAAGAGGTGGCCCCTTCCGCTTATTATTACTCTTTTATCCCCTGCACATAACTAGACTTCGAATATCTGTACCTACTCCACACTTATTATACACAATTTAATGCATTCACTTACTTCTAAACTTAGATAAATAGTACCAATTCGTTGAGGCTGAAGGCATAAACAGTGCTGCACCTAAAATATATAACCACCCAAATCGTTGGCATTATTTTAGGGTCTCTCCACTTTTCTGCAAGCCCCCACAAGGGTCAAAAATTTAGTTTTTGATGTTAAATTTTCAGAAACTCCCCTAGCTTTAGCAAATTTAACGACTTATAAGGCCATTTTAAGCTTAAAACAGCAGTTTTGCTGCGTTTTTACCCTGGAAATGCTAATTTTTCGCTAAAAATTTAGGTATTAATACTTCCCCCCACTTTCGCAACCACAAGAGAATGACAGGATCGGTGAAACGGTACTAATAAAGGATATTCTACCAAGAACGCAAGGTAATCAAGTATATAATTAAAATTTTAAGATAATTAATCATAAGCCAGTACAAAAATTTAATACATTAATGCAATCAGAAACAAAATCTGTTATAAAGACGTTGAAGTAAACCAATGCATTCGACTATAATAAGCCGCTGCAGATTAACACAAAAACCCTTTTATTGTTCGAAGCCACATAATATTGTCTATAACCAAACACTCGGACCCACCACAAATTAAAGTTTGATATTTGCAAAATGCAAGCAAACCTTAACGTTAGGCTCCAAGTTTTTCAAATCTTTGGAAATGTCAGTTTTCACCTCAGAACTTTGAACGTCGTCCAGCCAACACAACAAGGCTAAAAAAGATAGAAGAATTGCCCGAAAGAATAGATTGCAGCCAGCTACTCAGTAACAGGTGGCATAATCTGCTAAGAGAAGCGTTAAGACAGCTTTTTGAAAATCTATATATTTAGAACAAGCAACCGGAGTGCGAACTGTTTCATAGTTTTAGTTAATTCCAGACTACTAACAGAAACACAATACTTTTCATTGAAATACTTACGAAGAGCACTTGTTTCAACCAAGTTCTCTTCAACCGACACTGTTGCAGTCAGCCTAAAATATTGAATATCCAATTACTTGAAGAAAAGAACTGACACACAACTACGTACGTACACCAATACAATAAAGCAACAGCGTATAATATAACCATAACCTAATTTTTAGTTCGAAATCTAAACCGCTAAAGGCATCGGATTGGGCTAAAAATTGGCTCGATGTGATCCTGCCACTACCCATACATCATACTAGAGTTTTAATTGCACCAGTAACAAGAAATCTTACACTTTGTTTGGTTAAGGAAAAAAGCGAAACCGACTTCCTGTAAAAAGGTAAATTTTCCGAATAACGCGCGAATCCATTCCATGGACAGCTCGGGATTATAAAATTCAAAGTTAATCTTGGTTGGTCAAAAATTTCAAAGCTAAAATCAGACTCTATCTACCTTGATTGCTTCTACAGCTTTGCGTATCATGGAGGAGCTCGGAGAGCCCCACATAATATGAGTTGGACGATGTTATAAAAATGAATTTCTACAAAGTCAAACTTTGGAAAATAGACAACTTGACAGTCTGTGCAAGTTTACAGCGCAGGGGCCATTGGATACCTGTCACCTTTGAGCCTGCTATTGCTTTACGCTGAGACAGGTCACTCATAATAGCGGACCAGGGACATAGCCAAAATTCCCCAGACGAAAAATGAACTCTCTCTATCGGAAAACGCCGTTCCTTCTCCCCAAGCATACAATACGTTCCCCGAATTTATTAAATAATTTGAATGAAAATGTTAAAGAACTAACTTTGCCTCATTAATGACAACAGTCTCCTGATTCTCAATACTAATGGTAATTGGATACTGTTCACCAATCAAAGCAGGCTGACTGTGTGATAGTGCAACTTCTAACTGTGGTTTTCGAGGTAACACCTTGGAAATTCTAAAATATAGCAAGAAGAAGTTTCCAAGACTATAAGATGATCATCAGATAACCAATATTTGGTAATCCTTAACACATCAAATTATTAGCAGCAACTGTACTGCTTCATGCTACTTACTGTCCGACTGAAACTAGGGTTTCGGCATTCAAAGAATTAAAACCTCAGTGATTAGCAAACCGTATCAGTAAGTTACTTCATCGCAGCTTTACATACGTACCTGCTTTTTTTAAAATATTATAACGTCAGCTGCTTTTAAAACCGATTATATGCTGATCTGTAAATACCTACGTACTTGAGACTGGGATATAAGATTAGTCGATCCATAGGATCAGCAATGGTGTGTGCAATCAGATATTCGGGATTGTGCCAGGAAACAGTCCCCATATCACCTCCACCACCTTCCCAGTGAAATGTCCCATAAACGTTCCCTTCAAGATGTCCAACGTCCAGGCTCAATGATGTAATCTTAACAGACAGACAGAATAACCGTACATACATGAGAAAGTGCAATAACAGTTGTACATATTAAGGTTTGCTTTGCTTAAATACTTTTTCTTATATTAAGGTTTGCTTAGCTTGCTGCTCAATTGCTTAGCAACATTAAAGGTCACAAATAAGCCATTGCATGGCTACCAAAGACCATTTCCGAAAGTGGTCAAAAAACCCTTACCTTCGGCTACAACAAAATACGCGGCCGGCAACGTTTGGGTAGTGGCCGGGGATCTGGCATTTTTTTAGTGGGGGGGGGGGTGGGGCCCCCCCCACTTTTCGGTTCCCCCCTCCACTTTTCGGAGCCCCCCCCCACTTTCGCCCCCCCACTTTCGCCCCCCCCCACTTTTCGGCAAGCCCCCACCCACTTTTTTGGGGGTCGCCCAAAAGTGTCAAAAAATTAGGTTTTTGAGGTCAAATTTTCAAAAAGTTTCTCAATTTTTAGCTAATTTATGGACTTATAAGCTCATTTTAAGCTTAAAAACCGCGATTTTTTGCGTTTTTACCTTAAAAATGCTAATTTTTCGCTAAAAATTTCGGTATATTTTACTTTTGGCTCGCCCCCCCCCACTTTTCGGAAGCCCCTCCCACTTCCCCCTCCCTAGGGGGGGGCGAAGCCCCCCCCACTTTCAAAACCCTAAAAAATGCCAGGGGGATAATACTAATAACACCTCAATGGTGGCAACGAACGTGTTAATTTCTTCGCAGATCGGTAGCAAACATTGAAAAAGTTACAACAACTAGACGCTAGTCGATTAAACAATGTGCTTATTATTTATGACACAATCAACATTAAAAAATCAACAAATCAACAATAAACTACCTCAATACTTTTATCACAGTCCGCCTGAACGGGTAGAAAGTCAAACTGATAGGAATAAACCTTCCCGGGATGCAGATACATTTGCTCCTTATCAGACGGGCCGGAATTATTGGCCGAATAAACGGCAAACTGGTCATAATATTCGTTGGAAAATTTCACGGACAGTTTAGAAAATCGTATTGGTTTGGGACAGCAGAGTCGAATGTAAACAAAGATCCGGGCCTTGTGATCAGAGCGAACGGACGGCTCAGCAAAGGAACAGCGAGCCTCCACACAGGATGAGATGTTCTGCATCTGAATCATGAAAAAACAGCGTTCGCTGACCTCCCGGCGCCAGGCGGCCACAGCTGCGGCCAAAACCGGTTCCTGATCAGCCACACCTGGCTCAGCGTTTGGGATCTGACCGGATAGGATTAGATCCAGATTGGTCTGGATCCGGTCCCGTTCGCCGGAGTCCAAACCGACTGGTCGGCCCAACAGTTCAACACAGATGGCCACATAGTCTTTCACTGTGGCAATAATGTAGGCACAGTGTAGGGCGTGCTTCAGGACCACACGTAGTGGGCGCCACCACTTCTCAGCTCGATACTCCCAGATGGTATGACTCAGGAGCTGGAGAGCCTTTTGAGCATCGTTGGCCACAATGTATTCCTCGCCCAGCTGCACCATGGTGAGCCGTTTCATACGCGGACAACGATACCGCTTAAAGTTAGTCATGGCCGCGGTTAGTAGGTGAATAATGCGCTCCGAGTGATTGAAGGAGCGTTCACGCCAACGAAGGGCCAACATACCGGCTTTCTCGGTGCTCTCACTCCAAACGTAGGGAGCCTGTAGGGCCACACGCCACGGACGTTGGCCGAAAAATTCCAGGCGAGATTCCAGCTCCAACGGATCCGGGCTGGGATACGGGTCAAGACTGGCAGTACTGGCCGTGGCACAGGTCCGACGGGCAATGGAGTGATTGGCCGCCGACTGATAGTAGTAGCCTGGATGCTGAGTCTGAATGGGCGCCAGACCGCCCTGGATCGCAGCATCAAACAGGTCGGCGAACAGGCTACACCTGAAGAACACAGAAAGGCAAAAAATGCACCTTACCAGCCATAACCATATGTATGTACCAGAACAAAAGTTCTTGTAGTATACATACGTACTTACAGTACTTGTGTGTAATTTTGGCCCAACCAGTACATATTCCCATTTGATATAATTATATCAACCAAAAAGTACTGGATCTCTCTGATGATGAGCATATGGGTCCTAATCCCGCCCTGGTCTATTTTTGTAGACCACATTCAAATTTTCACACTTTCAATTGGTCAGGGCCTGAGGGATTAGGGCCGAAAGACTTTGACCAATTGTTAAGTTTTCATCGTCACTAAAATCCCAGATGTGCATTAGGCACTTAGATTGTATATGTCTGTAATGTTTGAGCTGTATCAAAATTCTTTTAGTTCATAAAATGCTTATAAAATTCACTTTTCACTTGAATTACTGTTCAACTTTGAAGTTATTTTAAGGATGTTTATTTTTCATTTTTGAAAATTTTTAAATTGTATGGTATTTTACTTAATGGTATTGTTACATCACATCACATTACATAAGATAGCACTTTCTGTTTTACTTATTTTTCACCAGGAGTATGCACTTGTTTTGGCAAATTAAATTATGCTCAAGTATGTATACGATTGCATCGGGTGTTTCTGGATTCTATGAGACTCAGCTAAGTTCTTAATTGTTGTATTTTCCCTGTTTATTCCCTCACTATGTATCCCTGTAACTTTGCTAACTTCGTTCTATTTACGTGAGTTTATACTACTTTCACGCTTAAACCATCGGAAGCCACAAAAACAAACTCCAAATTAAATAATCTTAAGTAATTTTAGCATTATTACTGTTGAGACAGCCAGGCGTGGCGTTCAAATTCAATTTCAGTGGGATCAATAGCATCCTTGAAATTATCACTGTGTCGTTTTGACTGACTGATAGCATCCAGAGGTGTATTATGTTGAAAACAGATCTTGCAAATCTAAATACAAAGAAGGTAATCATTGTGGACAAAATTCCACGCCACCGTCGCATTTTTGACAATGCACATTTGCTTGGAAGCCATCAGTTTTGATAACGCATGACACTAACCAGCACATTACTAAAAGACTAGATCCTAAGTTTTTACAAGATTGCTTCAAAAAATAAAAAGGCTTAGAAAAGGGTCCGCCCAACTGTCTAAACATTCAAATAATCAAAACTTCATTCTATACCTTGTAGTTTAGAAATCCGGCAATAGTTCGAATTTCATTCAAATTAATTTTGGACAACTTCATTTCAGCAAGCTGAGTGTATGCTTGCTTGTAACATCTGAAATTAAATAATGATATAATAAAAATCTTAACAAAGATTCGAAAACCATTAAAGACCAAAATGCAAATATTCAAGACATAACTTGTAGAAAACTATCAATATAGTCAGAGGGGGGAAAAAACAACGATTTTCGAAATAAGGTTATTACTCGCTACAGACTGTAGCTAGCCAGACGCTTTATATACCAGCATGTAGGGCTTGGCCTGTACTTTCTATACCACCAGTAAAATCAGCATTCGGTTGTACTTCTAGTAGGCTACCCTGAATATAGACCATCTTTTTTTCCCCCACAAGTGGGGGAAAAAAAAGATGGGGGTGGGGAAAAAAAAGATGGCACCAAATTTCGTTCCTTTACCACCATAGCAGCAGATAAATGGCATTTAAAGGCATAAAACGCAATATCTACTTCTAAAAACTCGTTGCCGGCAGCCAGGCTTAGTATTATCCATCGTAAATGCCAAACTTAGTAATGAGCCAACATTGCTAGGAAATTAAGATTTTTGGTCTACAAAATCTTATTTTTTCCGGTAATTTATAATTTAATCGCCTTTTGTGTTAACTTGCAATGATAAAATACACATTTTGCAATATTAACCCGCAAGAAATTGAGGGTTTTATTTATGATGGGTGGCAAAATCGCACAAAAGTGTTCAGGGGTCATCCATTTCGGGTGGAGTCTTTTGCATATCCACACTTGTGAAACTCTCTGGAATGTCCACAGTTCACAATATCACAAAAATATTGTTTATGGACCCTAATTTTCTTGTTATCTGCATGATTTACCCCCTGGGAATATTTGCCGGCATTCCTCCACAGGAGCAGGTCATATGGCTCTTTTCGGCAGCGGAAGGTCAATTGGGGGGTATAACAGTTCAAATGAGTAAACAATTAGTCGTTATTTTTGCTTAAATCAAAAAAACGAAACTGCCGGCAAAAAAAATACACCGTTGTTTTTTTCCCCCCTCTGGTGCAAAAAGTGTGGGGGAAAAAAAAGATGGTCACTATTTCTCAACCGTGTGACCTAGCGAAAATCCGACTAGCCCACGTTATAGAGCACATCCACAAACCCCTTCATGCACAAAATGACTCCTGTAACTATTACCAGTAAGTTGGCATAATCTTAGAAAAGTTGAAAAATCCTTAGGTTTTTGGACAATTTTTGGGTGTCAACTTCGGACCCATGCCACACGAAGGCTCAATCGACAGGAACGGTTATTTGTATTATGATCTTAAAGTACAAGACTTGAACTTTCATTTGCACGAGATTTTGTATCTCTATCTTATACCAGTCGAGCAGGGTGAGCCGTTGTTTTTTTCCCCCACTTTGCCGGTGATGCTTTTTCCCCCCTCTGACTATAAAAATCTGTTTCAATTTGGCGTGCTTTCACAATTTCCCCAACGTCAAATCAGTCGTTATGATATTCAGCTGTATTGATCCAAACTCACTTCAGCGCAAAATGTGTATCCTGTTTGATTTCACTGAAAAACGCTAGCTTTATGTTGTAGCGAATCATTAAGCTCTAAAACAACAAAGATAAATTTAAATGACGGAAAAAGCAACTGCTAATGTATTAATAACACTGTACTTACGAAAGGACAGCTACACAACAAATTATGTAAGAATTGACAAATTTTAACTTAGTCTAATTCAGATCCCTTCCCGATTTCGAACAATAAATAACAAACACAATAAAAACCAGTAGAAAGCCGTGGTAAATTTACCAAATGACTAGGTCTTTCCTTCACAAGGCTGTCCTTCTTAGCCTTAATGCGTTTAACTTCATTTTGGTAATAGCTAGACGCCAGTTCGTAAAATGCATGCTCCAGCCTGAAAACCAGGATATCACCTTACATACTTAAAATAGTATAATAGCATTACAAACACACCTTAGGAACGTGAAACTGACGAAGTTAGTAGAATATACCTACAAAAAATTATCCGCACGCACCTTAGTACATATCCGTAAAGCTGATCAGTATGCGGAAGCACAAATAAGGACTTTGGAGACAAATCACAAAAATTGCAAAGTTCTGTCGCTCTTTCGCCAGCACGCACGTCTTCTCCTAAAAGATAACGGTCTATCTACAGACGCATGGATCCTCTCCCAACCCCAGCTACAGCCTTGTTTACACACTGACTGCAAGCAGTATCTAAAAAACTTAAATTCACATCATTTACAAATGTTGCGAAATTTCGCAATTAATTTTGGTGAATCTTCAGCAGGGTATTTTTACATGGGGGCGGCCCCAATCCGAAACTGACCTCCCCCCGAAATCGCCCCTCCCTCGAGGATTCTCCCCGGGTTTTTTTTGGTTTCCAAATTTTCAAAAATATTCGGCTTCGACGGAGATTTTTTGTAAAATCTTTAGCTATTTTTGTAGCTATTTTTAGCATAAATCCAGGCGTTTTTGAGAACTTTTTGCGATTCTACGTACGACAAAAATACCAATTTTTGGCTAATTTTTTTATTTTCTTTTCTTTCACAATTTTCATTTTCTTCTTCACACATTTTCTTAGAAAAACAATTTGTTTTCTTAGAAACACACACACACTGAAAAAGTACAGGTCCAATAATTTTGAAAACATCCCCGCCCTACCCGATAACTGTATGTATACGTATACTTGTGCATGCAAACAAACTACGTACCAGGTGGGAGCGGAGGTGATCGTTGTATCAAAACAACAGCAATTCTCGTACCTCTTCCTTCTAAACTGTGTCTGAAAAAGCAATGCTCTTATCAGTATCAATGGCAGCATATGACATAACGTAAACTGAACCCCAGATGGAGTAGAATGCAGCAAATATTATCTTCCACGCAGCCGCAGCAGCAGACGGGAAGAGAGGACACGAATGAATATAGATAGATATGGGGTGGAAAACCCTTATTGGGGGACCCTAACCACCTACACACTTTCCAATAGACTTACATATGTATATACTTCTATTGGAGAATCATTCATTCGGCAGTAGCCCTCTCCCCGTTCAAGGAGAAACCCCACTACATTTCTCCAACCACATCAGAAGATCTGGGCTTTTTCTAATGGGGAAGGCCCCACTTTTTGGAAACCCCACTCGATAGCTTCCCTGCCCCCCACCACTTTTTTGGGCTTCCCACACTCACTTTGATATACCCAAAAAATGCCAATTTTAAGGATTTTTGGTATAAAATTGTTTAATTTGGCACTAAAACTTGATTTCTGAGCACTTGTTAGCTTAGTTATAACAGTATACGCAAAAACAGTATCATTTATTACAGTATATTTTTAGCATTTTTAGGCCATTCTCCACCCCCCCCTCCTGGCCCGTTTTGGGTTCCCTCTCCCTTACCCACCCCCACTTTTTTCGCCTCCCCTTTTCCTTACATCTTCCCGAAAATTTGCCGTTGCATAATATTGTGTAAGCCCCATACGTGTGCTTGGGGGGGTTGGGCTTCACCCCCCAGACCTGAGCTCACCCCCCCCCTCGCAGAGGGGTCCCTCACCTCCCCCCAAACTGACACATACAACCATCTCGTTAGTTTGGCCCAACCAACCGGAAATTGGTCCAACAAAATATTTTAATTGGGTAAAAAGTATCCAATACTTCTCTTGTCCCTTTCACTAGCCAAAAATTGAATGCCTTGCCTAACGTTGCACAGTTAAGGGACTAAGGGATGGGCGCGGTGCGCGGAAAAAAGGGTTGGAAAAAAGCTTTTTTCGTTTTTTTTTCATTTTTTCCGATGGGGTGGAAAAAATGGAAAAATATTCCAAGTGTTATTTTAACGATTTTTACAGCGAAATATAATGTTCTCTGAACTTTTCCGGAGATTTCGCACTATTTACAATCATTTCCGTGTATCACAGTCGGTGGGGGTATGCTAGATTTGACCAAATTGGATTTGGGTTTTTCCAAGCATCGGAAAAATGGAAAAATATTCGAGACATGTTCTGAAAGTTAATTTATGAAATCAGAACATCAAGAAACTATCAAAAACACTGTTTAATGATATATATAATAAGACGCTATTCATGAACTTAAGCTAATTCTGGAATTTAACATTTGGTGCTATGGTTGCGTAACTCAGGTTCAGTTAACAAGTTCATGTCTATACAAGTAGGAAAAATGCTCCTTGCAGTCGCTATGAAAAAGTTAATATGAGCTATTATGGCCAACATTTAAACGTACTAAGGACAAGATTTAAAATGTTTAATATGAGCCAACGTCTAAATAAGTAGAGGACAAGATGTAAACGTCTAACATGAGCCGCTACGTTTCTCTTGGGCTCATATTGACGCTCACCCAGTTACGCCTGTAGTGCGTATCCTCTAAACAGACATTGTTAAACCTAGCCAGTAAAGACTGAATATTAGTAGTGGCGCATGCGTTTTAAGCAAAAATCAGAATTGCCTGATTTTTTCAACAACTTCAAAACATTTGTTTGTTTTTCGACGTTGCTTCTAGATCTTA
>JASAND010009725.1:0-17041 GCA_030248195.1 Trissonchulus latispiculum
AGATCTAAGCCATCTCATTACACATATAATCTGTTATTAAAGCACCAGAATTGACAGCCTACACACAGCCTGTGTCTTTCAGTTGTCTAAGCAGCTGCAGATGCTTGAGCACCAGTGTAGCTTTGGAGCTACACACGTTTGTATTATATACGTGCTAGCTTGTGCTGGACATCACAAGTTCGGTCCATCATGGCACGTCAAGAAAGACAAGTGATGGGAATTTAGTGTTCCGCTACAACTTCTAACCATCCCTCGGACACTCACAACCCGAAGAAAACATTATCAGTCCTCCCAAACCACACGGCCATGGACCTTTTACAGAGGGTGATCTAGTATTGGTAAAAAAATCTGTTGGCCGCAAAAAGAACAGTCCATAGAATCGCCGTTAAAGGAAACGAAAAGAAATGGGCAATTTACCCATACACTCTCAGATGGCCAAATGTAGAACGTTCGGAAGATCACACAATTTTACAAAAAAGATACCCTAAACAGCCATGATGCGGGAATATTGATATTGCTAAGAAAAATTATTACATTATTCCAGCTCTTGATTGGCATTACGATCATTACAACTGTCTGTATATCGTATATAATCGAGGTTCGCATCTATGAGAAGCGTTGTTACCGGGACATTTTACATAGCGAAAAGCAGTAGAATTAAGATCTAGCAATCAACATGCAGTTAAAACATAACTCAACTGTCAACTAAAGCAAACAAGTAACAATAATAATGTGGTGAAGTACCTAATATAGCAAACCGAATAACCAAGGAAAATTAGTAGTGATTAACTGAGTCGTATAATTAATGAAGTGGCTGATCTAACAGAACAAGTGCGCGCATGCTCCTACTATTTTCAGTGACTGGGTTAACTTAGTGTTTCTCTCCTGGGCCCTTTACAGAATATCCTGATTTTATCCTTAAATTATCAGGGATGCGGGCCTAATCCGGAGTAGGGTGCTCGACTGTATCCTTAATAATCACAGTTATTTCTCCCCCCCCCTCGCGTCCCCACCAACTCCGACGCCCACAGTTCCGGAACTGCGAGTAGACACGTTGGGGGAAACGTAGTCCATTAAGTCTTTAAATAGTCTCTTTAAACTAGCCTTTAGGAATATGTTTCAGATAAGGCTTTCAATTCGTAATTCAAAAGAAGCATAGGAATTAGATCAATTTAAGTAGCGACAGATTTCATTCTAAACTACAGCGTAACCGCATTTTTCTGAGATATTGCCTAAACTTTTAGGCATCGTGATGGCTTCAAAATTCTAGTCATCCCGTTTGTCGTATATTCCGCAGTTGAACTGGTTGTTAGTAACTGTTAGGTCTAGAACGCCTACTTGGTTGATGCTTCGTTGATTCTTTTCAGGATTAGACAGTCTGGGTATATCTCATTTGATCATTTGCTCGAATACTCCATTCTCGTTCAGGACTGTGATATCATCGATGTACCTGAAGGCTTCTTTTAGTTCACCGTATGTCGGCAATAGTTTCTCTGCTATCATTTTCTTGACAAACTGAAATTTGTAGCCGAACAAAAGTGCATTTGCTATATATATGGTGCTGCATTAGTGTCCATAGGTACTCCCACTGTTTGGACTGCAACCCGATTTTTGTTTGTGCAAATTTCAGATCATATACATTCTTCTGTGATCTTGCATTAGGGTTTGCCTGACTGAAGTATATGTACTCTGAACTAATTTGAAAATCATCAACACTCTATATGGTGGCAAGAACGTAGCTTTCCAGCAGCTTTCCTTGTTGCTCCTTGAGAAAAAACACCATAAACCCAACATGACCTAAACCCATTTGGCGCATCCACTGGACTGGAACCTTGCTTTTGATAACCGCGTGTGTATTGCAGGGTTTGAAAGTCATCGCTATAAAACAAAAAACCAAATATAGCATCAATAATCTCCTCAAATAAGCCATTATTAAAACGACACCAAACAAGCGTGCGTGCAAACTGTTAATGAAATTAAATTTTTATCTTCTGCTATGATGGTAGTTCTGACCTTTAAAAGAAACTTTGATCCTCCAAATTACTGTAGGAGGATAATATTAAGCCTAAAATCCAATTATCTGATTTAAACAAAAACGTTTTCAAAACTTATCGTATTGAGCTGCCGATGCCTGATTCCTCGAAGTGCATGATCAGATCTCTCAAAACGACACTTTCTGGTTCAAATTTAGTTCCTCTAATTAGCAATCACCTTCGTGGTTGCATTTGACAATCTTCTGACAACGCGCTGTCACAGTTACTACCGAATTCTCACAATTTAGGTTCTTCATTTTTCACTTGTCATCTTACTCCGGAGTTTAATTTCTCCTTTCTTCTCTTGGTAAAAAGTCTCTCCGGAGCTGGTTTTTCTGTTTCTCTATCATGTTTCCTACCTAAAAACGTTGCTCCGGTGGCCTGATGAGGCATCGGTCGTCTGTTTTGAGAGCTCCGTAGTACCTGTCTCTTTTGTTACCTGCGTCCTCGTCGTGGCTCAAGGGTGTCCCTAGCCGTCTTCTTTTGTGTGTAGTCGGTGTAGTCCGTGTGTATGTGTTGAGTTGTGTTTCCCGATATGTTTCGGAGCAGTTTTAGCCGTGCCTCAGAGCACCCGTGTGTAGTATGTTGGGGCCTGAGTAGTGTTCCCGAGTAGTCGACCTCGAGGGATACGCCAAAATTTTACCTTTTCCGGTGATTTCTAAAACGCGTTTTATCTTTACTAGTAGGTAGGGTACGTAGGCTAATCTGATTTTATTACTAACCCTTGAGCCCTTGGCCGCGGCGAGGTCGCGCGTTTCAAAAGAGGGGGTATTCTGTGAATTATTTTAGTCAGTTTGAGCGCTTTCTCCATTTGAAATTATAAAATGTACTGCTAACTTCACGATAAATTCGTATTTTTGTAATTTTCACTTGAATTTCCAAATGTAATGCTAAATTCATGAACGGTCAAAGTAAATTGTTACTTTTGTGTACGGTCCAAGGCCGGACTAGCTAATTGTCACTTTCTTTAAAAAATTGAGCGCGCACTTCAGTTGGGGAGTGACCGTTGTCGAGAGCAGGCGGGCCGTTTGTGCAATCTTTTACGCTCCAGTGATTTTGGGTGGGCACTGACAACTGTTGTCTGGTCAGGTTTAATTGTCTGGGTTAGTTTCTATTGTTTTGTTTAAAATTTGTTCTGGTGTCTGCCGTAGTTTTCTTTGTGGAACAGTATTTCGCCAATTTATTATTTTGTTATTTTTGTGAAATTGGATAGTAAACTCGCAGTTTCGTTAAATAAAAGTACCTTTTAGTTAGGTCGTTCGTTTCTTACCGTAGCCTAGGGTTATTTAACGTTGGGAATCTGACTTGCACACACTCTGTCGAACTCTTGCAATCTTCTTGAACTTCCAGAAATTCGCTTGTCTGGAGTCACACTTTAAGAGTCACACTTTTTAACTTTACTTTTTACAAGTTTATTTCTGTGATTAAATCGTTTGTTCAGAGATCGTATAGTCTAAATCTCTACAGTGTTGTTCCTGTAATCAGTTCCTGTAACGGTGTGACAGCGGATAACAATACGTTGGGTCTATGCTGTGTGCTGGCAAATGTGCGCTGTCACAATTTGTTGTCACATATAACAACCAGTACAACAGGTAGGCGATTGCATGGCATGGCATAGTAGCATAGCTATCATGGATGCATTCTCTATCAGAGGCCAAACTACCTTTTACGTCCTTGAAAACTATCTAGGCTATTTGTCCCAATATTATTTTATCAATCAGTTTCAACTTTCTCAGAAGACGTCTGTGCTGCATATTGTTTCTTCATAGGTTATAAGCTTGAGTTTCATGCTACTTGAATCAGGTTAACAATATGAAACGAAATTAGCTGTTGCTTATTAATATTTAGTACAGTGCCATGGAAACGCCACTTCAGCAAGCAATTCTGATATAATTGGGTTATGTTGTGTCGGGTTAAGAAGTTTTATTATTATGAATATTTATTTAGAAAAACCTCATCCATTTACACGGTAAAGTTTTTGAACAGAATTGGGTCATATAACGTTATAGTGTGACAGAACAGAGAAATGATATTATATAACGAGATAGTGTGACAAAGTTATTCAAGCATGAGTTGTGCTTTGAAATCTTGGATTAGCCAGTCAAGCAATGTGTTTATTCATTAAGAACTTGTATGTTGTTGGACTCAGCTCTGCTCTGCTCTTATCTGTTTTCACTTCCATCAGTTACATTAGCACAATGTATTTCCCTAGGGAGATTGTGGAATTTGTCGTTTGGTCGGCTTAATCTGACATGCATTTGTTAAATATACACTAAACATAAGCAGGCGAAACATAAATAGCAGGCTCATAAAATTACTCTGGCAATTGCTTAGTTTGCCTACAGTTTTCTATTGGCCCACGTTCGCCCACGCGGAAACAGGTACAAAAGAATCTGAATGAGGGACAGCACTGTGAAAAGAATTAAAAAGCTAAACTTCAAAAAATTATAAATTTTGACTATTGTCGGCCAGAAACTTAATGTAAGAACTAGGTAGGTACACTTTCAAAGTGATTTTGAACCAGTGCACAAGAAAATATGTCTAATCGAAATCAGAGATTCTGTTTAAGCTTTTGGACATTCGTGTCAGTCAAATTAAGGGTAAGGTAGATCACAGCTTCATCAGTCCGTTGTTTACATCGATACGCTTGCATATTTTCAATGGCTCACTCAGTCTTAACAATAAGTTCACCTGGCGCAGCAATAATTGGCATTAAAGAGTCTAGTTGTTGCCCTGTCCTTCTCAATGCGAGGGAAATCTGATATGTAACGCACAACTGATCCGTCCTTTTTCACCAGACATGTGCAGGAGGGGAAGCTTTTGAGGGGGTGAACCGTTTTTGTCTAAAAACCGGAAAAATCCGTATTCTGGGGGGGTGAGGGACCCCCCTGCGTGGGGAGTGAGCTACAGGTCTGAGGGGGTGTACTCCCACAACCCCCCAAGGATACGTATGTTTCTTACCACTGGCTCTACTGTCCCCTTTACCAGTAGATCCTGAATAATGGAGATGCACTTGTCAAAGCTCCCGAGTTCATCTTCAGCAGAGCAGAAAGCTTGAATGGCTCTTTTGAGGGGGTACTTTGCATTATGGAAATTGGTTGCTATTGTTGGGTTAGGAGTCTTCCAGGGCCACGTTATGCCATGTGTCCACCTTTCTCAGTAACAGTTGTTTGTTCGAAGCTATCATTCGATCCTTGGTTCTCGCCTTTTGATTTTGGTTTTCAATCACCAACACGTCGACACACCAAACGTCGGAGGCATTCTACCTGATATCACAGGGTGGGGACACCCAGAGTAAAGTTAGCACTGTACAGCAAGGTTAGTCCTTGTCTGGATTGAATAGGACCAAGTGGAGTGTTGTACAGCAAACGACTTTCTTCAAGTTGGACGGAGTCTGTCGCATATGGTTCCAGTACCCGATACCAGTAAATCCATTCCTAAGAAAACGTCTATATCAGCTTCTGTGGTCATTTTTGCTCGGCTTATTAAGCATTAAGCTTAAAGCATCCTAAGCTTCTTCCTAGTTTGGGACATACACTTCACAGCATACAAAGGTAGTGGTGGTGCCATATCAGGATTACTGTAGACTGTGGATTACCTTCAGCTCGAATCCATCGGGTCCTCTCTAAGGCAGTTCCACCACGTATGCTTTCACCTTTTCCACCTGGTTTGTGTTGAACGGGACTTTCTTCAATACGACCTGCTTTTGACTCTTCAGACTTAACTTTATCGCTGACTCTTAACCAATGCAAGTGTACCGCGCTCATGCATCCAGATGCAGCAGCTGCTCTATGGTTTCAATACTGTTCGATTTCGGACTTGGTTCTGCAGGTTGCCATAATTATTCCGTCGGATTCATTCGCGCCTGTAAGAAATGATTTGACCCAACGAAGCGATTGGATGATCCAAGATATGTAGTGTCCTCTTCTTCTTTACTTGTCTGGTGTTTTACTTGTAATGTGACAACCGCTATACTTGTTCGTTTCTTGCTGCAGATGCTGGAATTGTGTCTGGTTATCTCGCAATGGAATCAGGGTTTGGTCTTCTTGCATTCGTTCGTCATATGCTGTTTGCTCACCATATGTAGCATCTACCTTCCTTCTTTAGCAAATATCTTTTTGAGGCAATTCATCCACCTTCTTGTAGTCATCTCGGTAGTGGCCACTCCTACCGCAGTAGATACATCCTCGTGACAGGTTCTTTCCGTCCACTTGAACGAAGCAACCAGCCTTCGGAATCATCTCCGGTTCTTGTGTAGGAAGATAAGCTTTGAATCTGGTTTGCTCCTTCTTTGACACACTTAGATCCCATCAGCTTTGTGCTCGAAAGCAACTCAGTAAACGTACTCATTGACCATTCATTTTCACCATTACGTCTCATGAGTCGCATCCTGCTATAGCTTGTACCTTGTAGACCTAATAGCTTAATTTTGTTGTAGGCGGTGCCCTTCATTGATTGATACAAATAATGTAGCTTCTGTATATATATCCTGCAGTTGAGGTTGTGAGCGTGAACTCAAACGACTCCCAGAAATGAGGCCGCTCAAGTTTAACTGGTAATGGAGGTAATTTAACCTTCGGTAGTTTGACAAGGCTGAGGTGTCTGAGTTCTGTAGTTGACCGAGTGTTGTGCCTGCAGAGGATTTCTGGGATATTTGCTTTTGTGATTCTGCAGAACCGATTCATTGTCCTTTCTGTATTCTGCTTGTGTTGGATTTTTCTTGCCTACCTTCGGATTTTTCCTTGTAGCATACGTTTCATCCGCATAAAATCCTCTCGGTGTTGACTTTCCTGGCGCTCCATCGTCCCTATTATGACTTGAAGCAGATGTTGTTTGTAGCTTGTTGATGCTGGTTGGATGATCGGAAGGTGTGCCAGTTGACTTGATGGACTCTTCGAGCGGCAGGACGTTCCCTTTGGCTCGTTGACCACCCGTCGGACTAGAGGACTGCCCAGCTTCGGCTGAACCTCTACTGTATCCTAAACCAGATTATCTTCCCTAGGAATCACCTCTTGATTGCACCCAAACGGAAATCAGTTCCAGGAGTGAAAATATATCGTTTTCAACCATTTGGCTTCAAATATCTTTTCCCACTTAGACTACACAGACACAAGAAAACTCCCGGCTGAGTTTGGGCAGCTCCTGCAACATTTCGTTTGTTAGGCCTGCTTCACCCGCTCAATTGATCCCTGTTGACTCACTGTCGACTCCACCATCGATCGCAATTGTCACAGCCAGTCACAGTTTGGCAGTGAAGTTTTTGCAAATCCCGCAGTTTTTAGCGTGGGACAGATGCGATAGTTGTATTCGAAATTAAACTGGAAAACCGGCTACCAACAAGAGTGTAGCAATAATTGACATTGAAGACCGACTATAGCTTTTGCGAAAACTCTTGAAACGATTATACATAAACATATAAGCTGACAAAGTATAACGAAAATACTGTAAAAGAAGTTTTCAAATACAACACTAGATAATATCTTTGTATGCTTTAAGTTTTAATATCTTGTTCTTGGCACCTGGAAGTTTGGTCGATTTTGCTATAAATTTTAAATGTCTGCTTCTTTCAGCTGATCGAAAATGTTCATTAACAGCTTTCTGTATCCGAAGATATCCAATTGCTGATTTGTAATTTTGAGGGGACACAACCACCGATAGTTTGCTTTTTAAAGCACTATGCAGCGCGATTCGATTGTGGAGTAAGTCATATAGATACCTACCTACCTATTCGTGAAAACAATATGATACTCCATCCTTCACTGATTCATTTCTTTCACTTAATTTAAACCTTTCTTTATACCGACTAAGCAACTGGCAAGTTTCTGCTGATCAAAATCAATATTAGATATTACTTGTTACTTACTATTTACGTAATCTATTCTGAAGAGTTCATAATTCTTTTATGAATTCTTTTTAGAATCTTCAATTTTCTAAATCTTACAGTGCAATTATACAGTATGTTGTATTAGTACAGTACACTGTACGCAGATACAGTACATTGCATACATATTATACAGTGCAATTATGCAGTCTTGCTATTTTCTTTAGCCTCAAGTTGACCCATGTTCAAATGATTTTTGGTTAACTAATTTTTGACCACTTCAAGCCTATAATGGATACAATGTATCCGATACATGAATAAACTTTGATTTGTACCTTTCACATTGTTTCTTTGTTCCTGTATTTCTTATGGTTTTGTGTTTATGTATAGAGAGCTTAACAAGTATAAAATCTGTGCTTCTCTTCTAGAATCTAAGCAACGTTTAGAGGGAAATCAAGCTAAGGTAATGCCTAGTGAACCCTGGGATAATCTGGTTCAGTAAGTAAATCAGTATCCTGGGAACTGGTAACAAATTCAGATTAGATAGACGTATCAGTCAGGGTTGTTTAATAACTCACTGAGCCTAGGCTGTGCTTTGTGAAGCTTCATGTGTTAGTACATAAGTTTTTCTATACCGACCTATATACACGAGTTGCACCGCTGTCAATTAAACCAAAATTGCTTATTTCAAGGTTCTTCAATTCTACATATAAGCAACCATGAATTGGTTCCATGCTTTTTATAAAAGTGGAAATTATTTCTGCTGAATCCGATAGGAAGCAAAGTATGAATCGAATCACATCTGGGCGAGGTGTTCCTTTGAGGGACGGGATATTGAATTTTGACGCGTCACTGAAAAAAGAATGAAAACTGAATCCGTTGCTTAATTTAGGGTAAAAGTTGGTAGAAAAATATTTGCTTCGTTTCATCCCTTTCCATTGCCCAGGTGTGAATGGTGTGATCCGAATCAATTCCTTCTATGAACTATCTTTGAGTAAGATAATCCATAAGACCGATTACTGTTGGACAAATACAGATTTGAAGGTGAACACACGAGTATTAGCTTTTTCCACCAAGAAGCAGATGCTAACAAGTACGGAATAATTCCATGCAATTTCTAGTTTATAATCTGAGAAGTCAGGCATTCATCCAGTGCAAAGGTTGCTCTGCGAAATCCGGAGTATCCGGAGTAGGGCAGTAGTATGGAAATGACAAAATCATAGACGCCCAGTGTTGAGGAGACGGCGGTGAGGAGATATTTTTAGCGATGCTAAGAAAATTAGTTAATTAATCTGCAAGCTGTTTTAACCTTTAAATGCAATTTATGTGAGTTAAAAACTTTTACTAGATGTAAACGTAGATGCTGTCCATTCTCGTACTTCTGAAAAGCTTGAACTTGCTTCTGTTCTTTTTACTTCAAAGCTGTGAACCTAAGGGGGGGGTCCATCGTGAAAAATTGAGAAATTGGGAAAAAATTGGGAAAGAAAAAAATCCCGATGTAATGAAATTTTTAAGAGCGCTTAACTTAAAATAGAAGCATTTCCGACACAAAGTTCTATGAGAAGAATTCATCCCTGCACTAAGAGCTCTCGATTGATGTATAATATGCCATATTATGAAAATTTTGAAAAATCGCTGTTTGGTGAATTTCGTCGTCTGAGGTTCCCGATTGGCGCATTGAGAAGTACTGGACACACCTGTCGGCATAATTCATGCAACAAATTTATCCTAAGGCATGAATAAATCTAATGAAATGCAAAATATGCAACTTCGCAATATAGCTTGATCGTAAAATGCCTATCTTTCAAAGAAAAACAGCAATTTTCGCAATTTTGCAGAAAAAACTAATTTCTGCGCCAAAAAAATCTCGACACTGGCAAAAGATTCCAAGTAACACTGGGTATCGTTCGAAACCTTTATACAAAAACTGTGTCACTGTGGAATTAGAATTTTTAGTTAGGACTTGTATTTTTTATAATATGCAGTCAAACTTAGTGACCCCTATTTTTGGTCAACAAAAACGACAGATTTTAGCGATTTTCGGTAGTTCGCTAACTTCAAAAATTTTTAAATTTTTTTGAAGGCCTAATTCAAAATTCTAATTCCACAGTGATACAGCATCTGTTTAGCGGTTTAAATGGACACCAAATGTTATCCGGTATCTTACACCGGTTTCGAGATTTTTTGGCGCAGAATTATAATCGACACTTTTTCGATTTTCTATGTTTAACACATGCATACGTCGACTTTGAGGTGAATTTTCTCAACAACCGTAAGAGATCCAACTTAAATAAAACTTAAACTTGTTAAAATATTCCACTTGGACAATGAAATATGTGGAAATGAGAAAAATCGGAGATGGTCGAAAAAATGACCCTAAAGTGGACCCCCCCCTCAAGCATAGGCTAGTTTAGGAAGGTTGCTTTGCAGTGAATATCATTTGACTAAACTTGTTCAATTGAAAAAATTTAAGTACAACTCAAATGTTCAGTTCTGATGGAGAAGGCTTTCACTGCGTTTACTTCTCTTCTTCATATGAAAGTAAAAAAAGTCCGGATGCAATTCCTCACGGCTTTTGAACCTAGGAAGATAATTTCGTGCTTATATATTGACCAACTTTTCACAAACAGCTTTTTGTAGCATTCACCTTGACGTTTAAGCATTATCCTAATTCTTCTATTCATCTGTGAAGACATTTTTAAAGAACCCATGGAAAATGATGGCGACGTTTTTCCAGGGTAAGTTCTTCAAAACCTTTCAATTTCATAAATGAATTTACTCTGGCATTTGTTTATTTGGATGTGACTTGTGACTTGTGAATATATACTGTGGTTGCTATGCTGTGTGTGCTTCATTTTTGTTTTCATTTTTATTTTTGTCTTCAATTTTTATTTCTTCATTAAAAAGAATCTTATTTATATATATATATATATGCCTGTTAAGGTTCTGGCTACAAACCTAGGAGGAAATAGCTAAATTGGATTCATTTTATTTTGGAATTGAAAATTAAGTAGATTTTTGCCAAGCCAACGAGAAACTTTCGAATTGTACATATTAAGTTTTGAGTGCCGGAAGAGTGGTACAATTTCAGCTAAAACGAATAAGTTTTGTAATATAATATAATGCTTATATACATAATGTCCGTTCACCTTCGTCCATGGGTGTCACTATAATAGTTTCTTTTATCGTTATATATATGTTAGAGATATTGAATGTGGACACAAACAGAGACAATTCGATTTACTAGCATCATAAGTTACTAACTAACAACGGATTCATCAAGTATAGTATAGAATCTCACTTTTGCTCTATTAGCTAATTTTCTAATACTCCCACTTAGCTAGTAGAGCAAGACAGTGTGAAATAGCAAAGTAGCGAAGCTTGAAGATATTAAAGCCCGGTTTACACGGGCAAACTGGAGCAAATTTTTAGTTTGCTCGAGTTTGAGCTAAGATCAGAAACAATTTGCCCGTGTGCACAGGGCAGCCAACTTGACCAAACAAGTTTGCTTCAGCAATGACGTTAGTCTTTGTGGACTGCTATAGAAAAAGACACAATCTGCACTTTCCTTTCGCCGATCAATGTAGTCTTGCGTGTTTTTATATTTCCGTACCAGAGCGCATTGTGTTAAAAAGTTTTTTGCGATGCGAATTTGTGACGCTTGGAATTTTGAGTCGAAGTTAATTGAATTCTGCGAGAGCAACGGATTTTTGTGGGATACATCGTGTACATATCCTTGATATCTAGGGTGTGAGGAGGTCCACCAAACAGCAGAAGCTTTCTTCGTCCATTCTGATCCACCTCCGGTAGCCGTCAAGGGTCTGTGAAGCACAGTTCTCTCATCAAATTGTCAAAACAGCCTTGAGCCCGCCGGTTGGCAAGCCAATCTTTGATCAAATAGATCTCAAGCTTTGATGAACCCGTTGCTGCTTTCTGATTGGCTATTTCCTAGTTTGCTCAGACGGGCTGGAGCAAACTAGAGCTGACCTAGTTTGCTCATGTAAACAAGTAGATCAGACACAGTTTGTTTCAGTCAGAGCAAACTGCTGTTTGCTCTAGTTTGCCCGTGTAAACCGGGCTTAATTTTACAGAGCATGTTGTTTCTTTCCGTTGACTGCATTCACATGCCCACTCCCACTGAAACAACAAACTGTTCGTTGCGTGACTTGCTTGCTGTGCATTTGCTGCCATTTGTTGCAAATAGTTTGATAGAAACTTGAATCTATTTCTTTGGTCCACGTCTTTCTTGTCATTATGATCCAAGTGCAACAGCCTCACAATAGTTACTTCTGCACATCCATGAAACTTTGAAAGTTCCGCTCAAATAAATGAAATTACATAGTAAAGTCCAATGGCATGGGAACCTGCATCGTCAGGCTCTACCCCAATACCGTGCATTCACGAAAACAGTTTCCACAAGCTCGTCAAGCGAGTCCATCTCGCATTAGACCAATTTCAGTCCATTCTACACCGCCAACGCGGTCAGCTTTATATTGCTGTCCCTCAGGCTTCCAGCAAACCCTGTTGCTGTGGGCGACCAACATATGAATGTCATTTCAGATTGCCATGCTATGCAGCCGCAGAATACGTGGGCTGGGCCCATAACCTGTTAGAAATATTGAATGTGGACAAAAACGGAGACAATTCAATTTACTAGCATCACAAGTTACTAACTAACCACGGATTCATCAAGTATAGTATAGAATCTCACTTTTGATTTATTTAGCTACTTTTCTAATGATATATTTCCATAAGAGTTATAGGACGTCTCCGCAAAAACTGAAATTTACCGCCTGATAAAATGGAATTTGGAGAATTACTGATAGGCATATGTATATTCTAAAATACAATATATCAGAAACAACACATAACGCTTAACTGAAATTTTGATAAACAGCTACATAGTACATATGGTAATTAGTTTTAAAATTAAGTCAAACACAAAATAGCACTGCGACTTTATCGTAATCTGAACTTCGCAAATGGTGAAGTTCCAAATGCTCTACTTTAAACTCTCGACCATGACAACTTTTGCTGCGAGCACATTTGGAAATTTGGTTAAAGACTAAAAGATTGCTAAAGTTCGTGATGAGTATGTGATTTTGAAGATAGAAGTTAAGTGCAAACGAACTAAATTTATTTTAAGGACAAGCAAAATTTCATGCAAGTAAAAGACTAAATTTTACCGTGTACACAACAATTTTAAATTAAATAACCCAACCCTTCCAACCAACCTCTAACCTGCTTCAAATCCATGGCTTCTTCTGTTTTGACGTCCAAATTTGGGTTCAATCGAAAGTGACCGAAATTTACGAAAATTCTTTCCTTTAAATATGCTTAGCGGGTGCGTGTAAAAATACACCGGAACCTCTGGGACAGACAAATACGTAACGACCTATATACAAGAAAAGAAACATGGATTACTACTAGAAGGCACTCTCACAAAAGAATGACTAAATTCTTGAACAACAAAATTTCTTGAACTTCAAAACTAATATTCCGGAACCTTCGACAAAGATTTCCAAACTTCCCACAGAACTTTTTTAACAACAAAACACATCAAGCTCAGAATCAATAAACCAAATGACCGGACTGGTAGTAGAACAATGAATGAAAGAGAAAAACAAAAATGCAGTACAATGGCCCAGCCAAGGTAGAGAGAGCCCTTACAAAACGAAATCCGAAACTTCCGGCTAAACGCAATAAGTGAAGACATAAGACATTTTGAATAAATTTCAGCCATGGCTCCCCCACCCACGCATAACCCAAAAACTACACAACACTTCCACCACAGTAATTAAAAATTCCAGTATACATACATACAAACAACTATAAATGGGATAAAAGGACAGGAAAGGCGAGCCTAACGCCGGGGAAGGGATTTTTAGAATCTGCCAACGCGCCACTAGCCGGTGTCCACTGCGTACACGGCCCATCAACCGCCACACCACCTAAAAGCACCAACAACTCCAACAGTGACCAAACAAGACCAGTAACAAAAGTTCTTAAAAAAACATCCGAACTGTCCACAACGAAAGGACTGACCAAATAGTCTTACAGACTTCCTTACAGAAGCAACAAGTCCATCCTGTGCCCCGGAGGGTAGTCACCCCACAGGGCTTTGAACCCTTCGTTCGACGAGCGAAATGGTACCACGGGACCGACAACCCAAGACAACCAGAGCCGTTCCAGGGTCACCACTACGGACAGCCGAAAGCTCCGGCATCCGACCAAACCAGCAAAACCAACCTGGCGCAGACCAAGGGGGAAGAGCAGGCTCGCCGGGACGGAGGATGGGCTGAGAATTAGAACAACGAGCAAAATATAAGTGTACGAACCGACAAAGTTTCCAAACAGACTAAGCAAAATATCACAGAATACTATTAAACAAAATTAAACAAAATTCCCAAACTCCTGAATTTCAGACGGAACAGGCAGAAATCCTGGACCCCAAGAATCCTAATCCCGGGATAGGGACCACTAACAGTTCCCTGTCAAAAGAAAACTATATGAATGTCCAACGTCCAAATAATAAGTCTAATTTTAAAATCTAATGCAAAGTAAAGAGTAAAAGAATAAACTATTACAACCTGGTTTAATGGGAATCTGCTGGAATAGAAGCTGGTTTTCCCAGCTATGGCCGAGTTCCCAATGGCATCTTCGGCCGACAGAAGCTCCAGGGCCATCCATCCATGGCTTGAATCCCACCAACTGGACCAGCAGATTCCGTGAACACAACTAGCACACATCTAAAATAAACTGAAAATAAAGTGCAAAAAGCTCAAACATTTTAATCATTTTTAGAACAAAAAATGGGAGGAGGAATTACCCTCTCTTTTAAAATGGAAAGTTTTTAAAAAATTTGGTCAGAAGCCTTCTGACTTGATCATGAGTCAATTGGTCAAGCCAGGCACCCAAGATTAGAGGTTGGTCGATTCCCATTTAAAGTTCAAAACTTCAAAATCTACTCATATCACGGTCGCCGCTTTTATGAAAATTTGGTTAAGGAGTATTAAAGATTGCTAAAGTTCGTGATGAGTGTGCGATTTTGAAGTTAGAAGATAAATACAAATGAACTAAATTTATTTCAAAGACAAGCAAGATTTCATGCAAATAAAAGACTAAATTTTACCGTGTACATAACAATTATAAATTAAATTACCTCAACCCTTCCAACCAACCTCTAACCTGCTTCAAATCCTTGGCTTCTTCTGTTTAGATGTCCAAATTTGGGTTCAATCGAGAATGACCGAAAATTACGAAAATTCATTCCCCTTAAATATTGGCTAAACTAATTTGCATATTGCGAAAATGCCTAATTTCTAATTTGCATAATTCGTTCCCAAGTTCCTAGATTTTTGGAAACAAGGAAATATCCACACAATAATGACCAGCTGCCACACATGAGTGAAATTTGCCGCAAGATTTGTTAATCGTTTCTGTCATGCCAACTTTCTGTTCTTGGGATATTCATTTTCCAAATTGGGTTGTCATTTAGACCGAGAATAGCCAGTAATTGACTTTTTGGAGGGCTGGCAGTTTCATAAAGAGTTTTTCTTGCTCCTATTTTGACATAAAACACTTCGTTTTAGCTTCTCGGTTGAAAATGGATGTTTGTACAACAATCTGGAGAGGGTCTCATATCCCGCAATATCTTAGTGAATTCTCTTAAGGCTGTTTTTACATTCTCGGTTTCCATCTGCTATATGTGTGCTAAATTCTGTTATACATGCAAAACTGGGAAGTTTATGTTTAATCAATCAGAGGGAAAATGAGTTGCTCATTTTCATGATTGTTTTCGTGCCTAAAGAATAAACTGAACAGCATTAATTTAGTAAATTGAATAAAACCTTTATTTATACGCCAGTTCTAACTTTCTCACAATTTAACAAATTATGTTTATCACTCTAAAGTTGTTTAACTACTACACTGTAGACTTAGCTTCGATACTCAAATTCGCTTTACTTTCACAATTTTGTTGTACTGTAAGGGAAGTAGGCATAGGAAAGATTGATAAGCCTGATATGGGGTTCAGGTGATGGCCCTATGGTGTAGTGGTTAATACGTCGGGCCGTGGTTCGAAAAACCTGAGCCTCCCTTTTCCCTTCTTTCTTCTAGGTACTGGTTTCGTGGGTACAAGTAGCCTCTCCTTCGGGCCTGTCCTCGGTTTCCTCTTTGCCCACCAGCCCAGGTCAAAGTACTGCAGTACCAGCTTTCTCAAAAAACACATTCACTAAATGCTTGATGCCGGTGTGCCCTTATTTTTGCTTGATTCTATAGACAAGGCTTTTGACTAAGTGGACACTCGACATTTCCCACATTTTCGAGCAGCCTCATGCACGTCGTGTAGAAAGCGAAAGAAATTGAATTTGGCTGGACTTACACTTACCACACAGAACCCAGTGACATCATGTAGGCTCATAAGTTATTTCACTGCTGAAAAACAGTTTATCTATTTCGGTAATCTATTTATGTTTGCAGGGCATTCGCGGAGCCAGGCAATTAAAGTATATATCGACATTTCTGGCAAAACTTCTTTTTATTACTAACTGTGTATGTGAACGCTCTGAACCAAAACGCGAACCTAAGGCTGCTTTGCCTCATAAATCTTCTTGCCCAAAAAGTGTTTGATTAATTTCCATCCTATATGCCAGTGCTTTTAGCCATCTACCTTTATGTTGCTCCCTATAGTCCCTGGTAACTATGCTTCAGGGCAGACACTGAATTGAATGAACCTATTGTTTTGGCTTCTGTTTTCTGTAAACATTTCCTGTCAATGAATACCATTTAGAAAGTAGTGCCGCAACGTTGCCGTTTATTTGTCATCGGTTACTTTTTCCTTTCAAGCTAAGCTTTCTTGTGATCTAAAATGACGTCAAGGATCATGATTCCGTTTCCCGTGAATTTTAGACGGCACTCTGACTGCACTGGCTCAAGAAGGTGAGTTGCAACCATGGTTTTCTGCGCCCAGTTCTGCGTCTGCAAAGTTTCTTATCCGGATGCAACGGAATTCTGGACGCCAACGTCATTTCGGGAGAGAATTCAGTTTTGTAGAAGTTAAAATTTGTAAAAGTTAAAATTAGCCAAAAATTATTAAAATTAGTCAAAAAATCTTTAGCTTCTTTAGCTTTAGCTTCGCCTCCCGAACACCCACTGCTCATTTGCAATAACTGAATTCAATAGTCTT